>JANHFX010021234.1:5805-46195 GCA_027560015.1 Chloroceryle amazona | reverse complement strand
ACTTGGGGCCCGGTCTCCTGCCGCTGTATTTCCTCCCGGTTCTTGCCGGGCTTAGAAGGTCTGTGCAGGCGGCGGGCTGGTGATGTCCTTCTCCGTCGCATCTTGCGGATACGAGGCTGTGCAGGGCAGGAGAAGCGGGGCTGCGAGCAGCCTGTGCTCGCAGGGAGTGAAGGCTGAGGTGGGAAACGGTCATAACGCGCTTGGGAGTGGAGGTCCTGAGGAGTTGATGTTTGTGTGTTAGAGCCAGGTGAGCTCTGGCTGATGTCTGTGAGGTTCCCCTCCCCTGGCGGGAGGCTCTTCTCTATCACTCTTACTCCCGGGTCCTGATGCTGTTGCTATCATTTTGCAGCAACCTTAGACTTCCTTTTGTTGCTATGTGCTCCACACCTACTTGTGTGACAGAACTGTGCACTCCATTATAAAGTTTTGCATATAGCTTGGGATATTTCCAGCACGGTTGGTATATTACAGCTGGTGAAGTCCCTCACCTGACTAACTTTTTTAAAGCGGTATGTCAGCAGAGAAGTGTTATTCTCACAGTTATGGCTGGAGGGATTGTATTCTGTAGTTCTATTCTCATGTAGGTCTCTTCAGAGAATTCATAACAGCTTCCTGTTATTGTTGATGTACAATTGTCATTGCTGTGGTAAGTGTTAAAGATTCCTGTCTGCCTCTTACAGATTGCTCTTCAGCTTCCACAGTACTGGTGCCTCCTTCTGCAACATGCTTGTGGCTTATTAGTCAGCTAACTGGTACAGTGCGTGTTCATCTTACATGCCTTGTTTATCAATGTTTATCATGCTTAGCCATGTTCCTAATACTGCTTAGGGTGATGTGCTCTATTTGCCACTGATAGGGTGTTCATAGAACACACAATTCAGCTGTCTGCATTCTTGATATCTCATTTGCAGATACTGATAATGTTCATTTCCTGTGCAGGGAGTTCTGTTTTTTACAACAGAACAACCAAAGACTAGTTGTCATCTTTTCTTGGTTCTTCTAATTCACCTTCTTTCCTAGATGCTTGCTTAGCTCTTGTATCATGAGAGAAGTTTGAATAATTTATCTTGTCTTTTCTTGGATAAGTGAACATGTGGTCAGTCTTATTATTGTAGCTGTCATTTATTTTGGCCTCAAATTAGAAGTAAGAACAGGAATAATAATAATAAAAAAAAAAACAACAAACTAATGTTTGGTTCTTCTATTTTCCTGTCTTACTCTGAAATAGTTGTATTTCAGCTTTTGACTGGGAGGTCTTCTGTGTTACCTAGTGAATTAGCTGCATAGATGTTGAGGCTGACATAAGATTGTGCCAGACTGTCTTTTGTAGTGGTGGGAAAGACTCCTAGGTGGAGGCTGGGGATAAAATTTTCTATCTTGCAGAACTGGTTCTGAAGAAGTTAAACATAAGAAATAATTTGTTCTGTGCTTGTAAAAGCAGTATTTTTCTATTCAGGGAATGAATAGCAGCTTAGGCTCTTAGTGTTTCAGAAAGCTGCATTACTAAACTTGTCATGTGAAAACCTAGAGATTAACATGCTACAATAATCACCGTTCTGGGCTGTGGCCTTGGGAAGGAAAGATGGCAGAATAACATAATTTGCCCTTCATAGAGGCATATGGAGAGGTTATCCAAATCTGCTAAGCTCTTGCTGTACTTCTAGAGCCACAATTTTGATGTACTATAGAAAATAATGGCTTTAGAGCAGTGATTCAAACATTCTGCAGTTGTAGTTTAACCTCACTCAATAGAGAAAATGTGATGGGTGCTGCTAGGCTCGCATTGCCTTGTTACTCCCCTTTCTTGTTCTCTATCTCTGGCCTCTTCATCCCTACTTTCATGCTGCCAGCTCTGCCAGAATGTGGATTAAGTTAACAAAAAACAGGATTTAGCAAAGGCTCCTGTAGGGGTCTATGTGCTGGAGTCTCTGGTGCTTTTAATTCCTGTAGAAAGGTTCAGACACCAGCCTGAAGCTGGGGGTTTGGACTCTTCAGCAAAAGCCTATATCATCGTTTTTCTAGGATGCTGGGGTCTTCCTCTATGCTTTTGGGTTTCCCTGGAAGATCATATTTCATGGTATGCTCTAACCTTGAATTGCTATTTTTAGTGTGTACTATAGATAGCTGAACTTCTTCAGCTGAAATACCTTGTGAAGATTAAGCTTACAGACAGTTAAAAAAACTTATCAAACTCAGATGATTAAATTCAGTACCAAACAATCGGTTTAGTTTCAATGTGCAAGGGCAGTCTGTCCTTACGGAGAAGCAAAGTCCCACTTGCCCAACATATGTGGGTGGCAATGATTCTAACCTGGCTGGGCAGCTGTCTCAGCCTCTTTTTAGCTCTAGGAAGGCTTGTGTGCCCAAGGGCTTGTCTTTTCTCCAGCTGTAACAGTTGACTCAATAATAAAGATTGTCTCTGATGGCCAGCCTTACTCTGCTAGCATCAGGCAGCAGTCATTCGAAATGCTTTACAGAGCAGTTTGGTACATACCAGGTACTTGAAATATCTTTTGTGCCTGTGCTGTGTTAGAGGTAATGACAGTGGAAGGAAGTGTCATGCTTTGCCATGTACAGAAGACTTGCATTTGTGTTTCTAACTCGACCAAGAAGTGCAGTTGCCTAGCACTTTACTGTTGAGAAATGCTTGAGTTACTCATCATCAGAGGTTCAGTCTGGCTGAAATAAGTTGCAGTGACAACTTCCTCTACTAATATGGACTGAGCTCCTGTAAACACCAGACCCTCTGAAGCCTCTGATGTACTAGTTGCTAATAATTGTGCTACAGCCCTGTTCAGGGCACTGAGCACTTGGTGCTACATGGCTCCTCATGGAAAGGGTCAGCTAAGACAGGTGATTGGCTGCTAGTGAGGGGATTCATTGCTTTTAAGCTTATTTACATCCTTAAAGATGCTTTTGAATAGAGATACTGGTTCCAGAAAGATTATGCTGAGGGTGTTCAAGCTGGGCTGCCCCTTCATGAGAATACCCAGTTCTGCGAGGTGTTGATCGGGCATATGTGAGTATGAAAGATTGTACCAAGTGAGATAAGTAGAGGCAGATTTACAGTGAATTCTCTTGTAAGAGGTTAGGAGAAAACATCCCAAGATGTGTGACTGTAATATCCCCAACCTCCCACTGGGATTCAGTAGGAGAGTGGGCAATGTAGCTCTTCAAATGGGAGTTGCTGGTGACTGCTGTAGTGCTCCAAATCCTGTTTTAATCAGCGTTCTGGTAACACTTGAGTATTCTGCAGTAGTGGTAGCTGTGTGTTGGTCAGATCCTGTCTCTTTGTATTGGGATCTTTTGTCCTGAGATATGTTGTTGCTTCATATGAATCAAAATTCTCTTGTGAGACTTCTATCTGTCATGGACAGACTCTGAGAGAATGACTCTGCAGATCTTCTGTACTGCTGTGGAGCAGAGCTGCTAGTCAAGGGAATAAAATAAGCAAAGGATTTGAAGACCTCAGTGTAGTGGCACCTCAGCTTTTGATTATGTTCAGATATAAGTGTATTGACTCCTTGAATGGGACCAGTCTTGAGTAAACTTCACTGTCTTAACTTGTGATTTGGTGGTAGAAGGTCTCCCTGCTGCAGAGCCAGTCTAGTGTGGAGATTGCTCCCCACTTTCCCCACTCAGCTGTCCACTTTGTAGCAGCCCAAAGTCCAAGCGTATCTGAGCTCTTTGACAATGTGGGGGTGGAGGTGTTGGTGTATGAGAGTAAATGTGGCTTTAACAGTACGATGCTGTGTTTCAAAATGCAGCAAAGGAGTGGAATAGACTCCTCCGGGGAGAGTTAGTCTGTAATGTGGTTTGTGTCAGCTTCCTTAGCTGCCCTTGACTTGATGCTATCAGCATTCCCTCAACTACTGAGCATGCATTGTTGGGTTCTCTGTAATGTTTATGCCATTTCTTCCCTCGAGCTTAATAAATAATAAAGCTGTGGATATAGGGTTATGTGGTAGGCAGGTGACACCTGCTAATACTGTAAGGCTGTGGAAGGGTGTTAGCCAGGATTTTTTCTCTCAGTACCTGAAAGAGAGTTTGGCCTCTTCTACAAGGAGCTGAAGCTCTGCCTCATAGTTCCATAAGACAGGGGTCACGTGTGACAAAGTCCTAAGTCTCTGCAGTAATGAGTTATGTTTGCTTAAATAACATGAGCCTTTCACTTAAGATAGGATGCAATTAATTGATTTCTGTGGGGTCATCAGATCCTTGTCTTAGTTTAATCTTGTACATAAAGTATGTGCACTGGTAAAAGCTAATGTGTGCACAATAAAAGCTAGTGCAGTGTTTTTGAGTCCATCTGTGACAAGCAGGAACCAGATAAGATGACATACGGGGAGTCTACATAGCAACCTTCTTAGATAATATACAAAAACTGCCTGTCATGCAGTAGAACCATTTTAAATGATAAATTTAAATTTACCATTTTAAATGGTAAAATGATATTGTGAAGAAAAAAACAGTTTCTTTAGTTGGAAGTGAAATTCAAGGCTTGTTTGGCTGTAAATTAGCTTTCTTGGGGAAGTGAAAGACCTAAAGAGTCTTTGGCCCAGTTGGCTATAAAATTATTCTTAGGTGCTTTCTTAAGCAAACTGCCTTGACATGTATGCCCAGCCCTCACAGGTGCTTGGCTTCTGTTCTGAAAGTGTAGGACTTCTCAAAGTCAAAGGAAGAAAAAAGCTCCAGTTAGAGGCACCTGTCTTTCTGGCTGTGCTGATGGTGCCTTATGCTATGAACTTTGTCCCAGTAACCTCAGGATACCTCTAAAATTAGTATATGAGCCAAGTATTGTAGCTGATGAAAAGGTCAAATTCCAGTGAAGGCAACAGCCAAGAAATTCTTGTTGGAACATGGTGTAGATGGTACCTGCTGCTTTGTGTACTCACCAGCCAGCCAAGTCCCAGCCTGGTTGCTGGCTCTGGCACAATGTGGCAGGATTTGCACACACTCTGTGTGGTGTCCAAATAATGTTCTTTTAAGCATCCTTGTCATGGGTCATGTCAGTGTGCCCTCTTTTTGGAGATAAATACGGGCAGATGTTTGACAACAAAACTCTGGTGGACTTTGCTGAACTGCTGATGACTCTGGCAAGGATTATGCTTCATCTCTCATGGCCTCATCTCCTGAAAACCAAAGCTTAAGTGCTTGAGGTGCTCAACTGATCCTTAATTATACCCTCTATGCTTTGAGGTCTGAGAATTAGCTGACTGTTTTAAACAGCTGGGAGTACTGAGCTGTACAGGGAGATGATCTCAGCACTTGCTTCTGATGCGTTCTCTTCTGAGCTACCAGTGAAGGTGGCTCTGAACAGGGTAAGCTTGGGCTGGTTAGATGCCAGTCTCAAAATTAATGTGGTGCCTTCTTTATGTGCCTGACCTGATGAGAGACAGTACTGGTGTGGCCCTGAAGTCTTTGTGTCTGTAATTTTTTTTAAGATCCTAAACTAGCAGTTTAGGCTTAACACTCTTTTGCCCATGAAAATCAAAGCATCCTTTAAACGAAGTGCTGCATGAAATTCAAGATATGGGTGTTTGAATAAAACTTAGTTTTTTTTATGATTTCCTGTACAGTTTGGTGTGCACGTGTAGCTTGTGTGACCTCAGACTGTCATGCAGTGCTTTACAAAAGCTTAATCTGGTGTCTTGTCTCATCAAGACATGTTGCATCAGTCTTCCCCAGCTGTATATGTTTCCTTTGTATGTTTTCACCTGGATGGCCTCTAAACATCTTCCTCTCCATTTAAAGCATGGAAAGCTCAGCAGTGTGACGCACTTCCTGGAATGAAATTTGAATAATATCCTGGCATAAAACTTGGCTTTTTTTAAAACAAAAATAAACCCAAACCACCTTTGTACTGCTTTGACTTTCCACCCTTTTCTTGATAAAGTTCCCTTCACCATAATGTGGTTCTAAATATCTTGTCTGGTAGTGACAGGTATGTAACTTCTGGTGTTGTAGGGTATCTTTCAAAAGAGGCTTTAGCTTTGGCTGATACTAAAATTTCCTGGAAACATCCCCTAAAGAACCAACTTCAGTGAAACAGTTCTGTTCCACCATCAAAGGGTAGGGGGGAATATTTCTGACCTGAATCTGTGTAGGCACAACTCTAAAGTAGGGTGTTTACTTTCCTCGAGTCTTGCAGACTTGCTTTTAGAATTTTATTCCCCAATGAGTCACTACAAGTAAATGAAACCAGCCAAAGAAACGCCTGCTAAGTCTGGCTGCTTAATCTGTCTAGAAGCAGCTTCTCTGGCTCTCCTGAATCTTAGTGGGGAAGAGCTACCTGATAGAAGCTGTAAAAGGATGAGAGGGGATTTTTAAAGGCTTTCAGTATTGGCCAGGCATACTCCAGTGTTTTGGTGTCCAGCTGAGCTCTGAAAGTACTGGTGAGCCAGAATGCTGACTGGTGAGAGTGCATCTGGGAGGCTGTTGTATCAAACTGCCATTCCTGGAACTGAGATTCCGTCAAGATTCTTCAGCGAATGTAAAAAAGCATCAAATATCTTGCTAGTGGAGCTGCTTTTAAAGAGGCTGGCTTTACTCTTGCCTGTGGGCGGTTCCATACAGCTGCATCTTCACTTTAGCTGAAGGCATTTCTAATGCTTCAGTGAAATGAGACTGACAGGCTTTCAGCTGCTCATTAAAAGGCCTGAGGGAAGGACCCTATTGGGAGGGACTTCCTTTAATGCCTTTGCTTTTTTAATGTTGGCTTTCCAGTATGTGGAGTCAGACTCAGCTTCAGCATGGGTGGAGGAGCTGTAATGCTTGGTAGTTAAATCCTGTGCGTGCTCTGAGTCACAGGGTGAAGTGACTTCTGTCCCTAGCAGAGTCCCTGGGAAACCTGGAATAGAAATGTGTACAGGTCTGAGATTCATCAGCTAAAAGTTCACTTACTGTACAAGTAACTATCTTGATGATCGCTTTCCCAAAACACAATGTCCTTGATAGAATGCATAAGGAATTTGCTGTAGCTCTGCTGGCTTCTGTTGTATTTGTTTCTATTCCTGTTTGGAAAAGGGAAATAGGTTTTGCTCCTTGTTATACTTGGGTATATGAGGTACACTTAACAGCAATGCTGAAGGGTTTCCTTTAACATGATTTTTCAGCTTTTATTCTGTGATGAAAGGCCAAATGAAAAGACAAATTCAGCACTGGCTTTCCAGTGATTGATTTTTAAAGTTAGTCCTCAGTCACAAATGGGACCTAAGAATATTGCTTGAAAAGACTGCCAGTCTGAGGCCATCATGCCTTTAAGTGATTGTAAAATAAACAACTTTAGTGTAAAGGTGCTTCAAAATAACATCCTTGGCCCCAAGAGGTTTAACTTCATTGTGAGAGGGGCTACAGTTCATCAATGTGGATCTCAAACCCTGTGATGGATGAAAAGCCAGGCTTGATTGCTTCCAGTGATGTACTTACTGCTTCTTCCTAATTTTGTCTAGCTTGCTAAAAGTGAATCTAGTGTTCTGTATGCAGAAAAGGTTAAATGTTTGCCTGTTTATATTAATGCTGACCCATTTAGAGGAGATTCTAGATTAAAATTTGACTGGCTCAACATTGTGGTTATCTCTCCTTTTTCATAAAGAGATAGTTTTATTGGGTCAATGCAAAGAGGGTTTAACAAAACAGAAGCAAGATGACCTCATCCCTGCTTATAAATAGGGAAGCATTTTTCCTCCGTGATTAGAGGCAGAGCTCTTGAGTCATAGAATGGATAGGAAGGTCCTTTACAATGTAAACCAACCTTATGATGGTGGAAGTGACTGCAGGATGGCTGGAAACATATTCCATGCTACTGCCTGGAGCATTATCCTGAGCCTTGAAACACAAGTCCTGTGGTGCCATGGCACCCCAGAAAGCACAGAGTCAAACCGTGGGACTCATTGTATGTAAAAAAACATCCTGGGGAAAACAGCCTCAGGCAAAGGCAAATTCACATCTACATGGAACACTTGTAGCAGGGGGACCTGGCTGTGCTTGGTGGGTGATGTGGAAGGATGGGGAAGTCCCATGTGTGCCTTGAGTATTTGATTTTTAGGTGAAAATAGCAGATAAATTACATGACTATACCTATCGGCAGCTAATTTTTCTGAAAGTAACTCCAAGCTAGTATGCTTTTTTTAAGGTAGGGACAGGCTAAAATGAGATATAGAAGTATCAGACAAGATGAGGTGTGTTTGTAATCTGAAGATTATGTGGGAGAGAAGACTATCAGGGAGATGCAGCTTAGTTGGATCAGTTATATTGAGTCACTAGTACAAGGACTAATCATGCCCAGTTTTAACAAATTCACAAGTGTGAAAGCTGTAAACAGCAAACGTTTAAAATCCAGGTGGCAGGAAGTTCTTGAGTAACTTTTGTATTGGTGGCTCTATTTTGTAAATAAAGCAATGCAAGGAAGATGCCAACAGAAAGTCTGTTTCATCTGGGAAAGATTTGCTGGAGCACCTGATAGTGCTTGAGTCAGTGATTGTTCAGGGACTTAATCCACTCATCTGACCATACTTTGTCAGGAGAAGTAATTGCTGTAGTTTTCCTGTTGTCCTCTATGCAGTTGGTGTTAGTGTTGGTGAATGTCTAAGTATGGAGGTGAGGTAACATTCTACAGCTGAACATTGTACTCGAACTCTTCATTGGGACACATGATGCCAATGTAATACTCTGATTAGAAGAATAAATGGCTTTTTGTAGCCTTTTCTCTCTCCCTTCTGCTGCAAAGCTCAGAATTGGAAAATAAAAGCTTCAGAGGTGTCACTTATTAAATGTGTCTGCTTTCTTCACCCTCTGTTCTCCTGCAGTGCAGATGGTTACGGTGGCAGAAACTTGCACCTTTCCAGTATGTTGTTAATCCATAGCTGATGTCAGACTTGTTTTCTTCAAGGCATTTTGGTGTAGCAGCATTGAGTACAGAAAGTACTTCTGAGGATTTGTCTTCCTGCAAGGAAGATGAATAAGACTTTGGTACCGCCTGTACTGTTGGTGTGTTTTCAGAGTTGGAAGCAGTAGATGTGTTACAGAGCAGACAGTTCTGGAGCTTTTTCCTGGAAGCTTCAATTCCCCATTGGTTTGTGCCTGTAGGGGAGTCCAGTTCTAATTGTAAATATTGCTTTACATTTTAACGGTCACAGGGTGCTAGTGCTCTCTCTTTTATTGACATCATCAAATTCTTATGACCAGCCTTGGTGTGTGTGCACTGGTGTTAATTAGGCGGCTGTATCTGAGCCTCCTGGAGGCTCTCACCATCTCCTTGAAGTGCGATATGTTGTAACTTCTCAAAAAAGGAAGTGTGGGAACAAGCAGCGATTGTTTACAGGCTTCCATCTGCAGGAGTGAGCTGCCTTGCTAAGCCTGAATAAAAGTAGCAGGGACCTTCTTTCAGACTGGCTTCACACTTTATTCAGAAGAACAGTAGCCTGTTGCTTGTAGCCTTTTAATAGGAAGGGTTTTGGGTAGGTTTTGTAACTGGGGACAACATTACTGTCATGTGAAGGTGGTGGCTGTTGTGGTCTGGAAGTTGATAGCTTGGCTTTCTTCTGAATTTGCACTGGTTTTCATTGTTGCATTCTGCTTATGTCTACTTGGGAAGGTTATTTGCATACTGCAGATGAATTAATATACTGTACAAAACTGACCTAGTCTGGAATCTGTCCATAGGCAAGAGGTTTGCCCATGGTTCAGAGCTGAAGCAGTTATGACTGAATGCACAAACCAATTGCAATATCTGTGATAGGACCTTTTGTGTAAATTTGTGGTGTTTCTTTTCAGTCAAGAAGTATAGACTTATCAGTAATAATCAATTTGCTTTTCCTCCCCTCACAGGGTAACTTGGGTGGATCCAGACAGTGACAATTCTGCTGAGGACTGGCAATTATTTCTAGTTTGAAGAAAGTGATATTGGTAAGAGTTGACTTGTCAGTTGCTATCCTACTTGAGTCGCCTACTTGACTGAGGAAAGAGGTAGGGAAAAACCTGCCCCTTCAATGTGGATGAAATTTCCTAACTGTAAGCAGATACTTGAACTGTATGTTCAAAATAAACTGGATAGGTAGGAAAAATGTGATGTCAAGCTGGAAGGATATTGTGGGTTTTTAATTCTTTCCTGCCTTGCTTCCTTTACTCTGAAGCTCTTGAAAAGACTAGCCAATCTAGTCCTTCCTCAGATGCAGAACTACAGGGAATTAAAAGAAATGCTGAACTGGTACATAAAGTGAACATCTTAAATATATGTAGGTGTTAGTACCTTGTGGAGTTGCAAACACAGTAGTGCTTTCAAGTTTTCCTTTTCAAGCCTGGCTTGTACATCTGGGAAGGAACACACACCCAGAGCTGCTGGCGTGTCCTTATAGCCTGACATTTCACTCCACTTCTCTGTGAGCCAGATAGTCTTGGCCAAGATCTTGAAAGTATCGACTGTCTGCAGACTGTAGTGTTTGACACCTGAGACACTGTTGCAGTTTTAGTGCAGCACTGATTAGGAATAAATCTCCTCTTCAACTGATCATCCAGTTTCTATTTCTTGTGGTGGTCAGGATTTTTAGAGCAAAATAAACTTCCTTTCATCTTGAGTTGCTAATCTAAGTTGGTATGCTAGGATTTTTGCAGCAGCATTCACTGACATTTAGTTGGTTAGCACAGTCTTACATTGAACGTGGCAACATATTAAGTATCCGACAGTGTGTTGCAAAAAGCTTTAATAATGGTTTTTATTTCCAGGCTCAAAATGAGTGCAATGTTGGAAACACCTGAGCTGCCGGCGGTGTTCGATGGGGTGAAGCTAGCTGCTGTTGCTGCTGTTCTGTATGTTATTGTTCGCTGCTTGAATTTAAAAAGCCCAACTGCCCCTCCCGAACTCATTTACCAGGATTCTGCTTTGGCCCGCTTTCTACTCAAATCCTGCCCGCTGTTAACCAAAGAGTAAGTAGTATATTTTTTTCTCCACGTTGACCTGTGTTACAGGGAGAAGAGCGTGCTTAATCCTTTTTCTGCCTAGTGTGTTTGTTAAATCTGAGTGCAAATGAACGTCAGGGTGTTCTCTTGGGAAAATAAGTATGTTCCAAGTAATCATTTTGTTGGTAGTGTTCCAGGTACCTGGGTTTAGGACCAAGTCTTGTGCTGGGCTCTCCATGGATGGAAAGTCATCCCTGCCTCTCTGTGTAGTAGCTATGTTCTGATATTCTACTACACAGCATTATATAGTCCACTGTCTGTAGGAACAGGGTGGGATGGATGCAGTTCGCACTTCCCTTTCTGTTTGGGAAGAAATCTGTTGGAGCTTACTGCAAGGAAACATTTTCATGGTGTCTGTGCACTTAGTGAACACAGGGACGGCTTTCAGTTTTAAAGTGCCTACTCTTTCTTGAAGTGCCTTAATTTGATTGAAGACTAATGAAATCTATTACTAGGTAGAGTACATCATAACTAGTTTATTAATGATGTACTGGCTCCTCTAAGCCTGTTGAATCCATTGTCAAACTGACCTTGTCATCTGTGTGTTTGCATAGGGTGATCCTTGCCCTTCATTGTAGGGCCTCCAGATTCAGTTCAGTTGCCCCTACCTTCACCAGTAATATGAAGCATTTACTACCATTTCATGAGGCTTTGGAGGGACAAGGACTTTGATTACAGTATTTCTCTTCTGCAATCACTTTGAAAACTTGCAAGTCCTATTTAGAGGCCCTAAATACATCAATTATCTCATAAGTGATGAGTGCAGCTGCATGAACTTTCCTTTTGGATCTAAAAAGTGAAGCTGACTTAATGATAGTCATTTTAGGAGAGATGAGAGGCTTTTAGTGGTGCTGTTAGATGCCTTGATTACATAAGGTGTGAGATATTAGGCCATAGAATCTGTAAGCTATTAGAGGAAACAAAGCATTATCTGTTTTACCCAAAGAGGGTTCCCTAATGCACTCTGAATTTGTAGTAACATAAGCAGGTTGAAGCTGTGTTGAAACTTGATTATGGCTAGTGCCTTAACTGCAAAGCAGTTGCTTCCCTGAAAAATACCAAGTAACTAGAACCTCCTTAGTGTATCTTGCACACTTGTCATCTCAGTATTGGCACTCCAAATTGACATGTCCCTAGTCACTGAAAAAGCAAGCATGAAGCTGTGCCGATTACCAGTCTTGAAGGCCTATTATCAGGCTAATCTTTAGAAACGGATCGTAAGCAACTTCAGAGTCCATTTGAGTCCTATTTCAGCTCTGCTATTGCAGTACAAGCTCCTAGGACCACTGTATTAGAGGCACATTTCCGACTTTCAGTTGGGGGGGAAAAAAGCAGAGGAGTGAAAATGCAGAACGTGTCAAAAAATTGCAATAAATCTGTTGTGCATTAACTGCAGGAGTGAAGAGCTGCCTGCAAAACTCTGGTATTGTGTTAATAGTCTTCAGTCTCTGATTGCTTGCTTTCCTTGCATTGACTCAGAGCTCAGGCTTGCCAATGTCTCTGAAATCTGTAGCAGTGATTTCCCACACATGGCTCTTGGGCAGAACATTGCCTGAAAGGCTTGTCTGACCCTGGGAAACATACTGCTGATGCAAACTAGAACAAAACCTGTCAATAGGTAGTTCTTCAGTCTTCTTACCTGTATAATTATCTTAGGGAGACAGGAATACACTTGCTTTTGGGGATGGAAAGGCCTTACAGGGAAGACAGCTCTGCAAGATGATGTGTATGTGATTGTATATTTTTTACTATTCTCTTGATATTGTGGATTTTTTTCAATACAGAAATTAAAAAAAAAAATCAAAGAAATCCTGTCCTCAGGCATGAAAGTCACCTGGAGACTAAAGGGGAACAAATATATTTAAATCCTGCAATTATGCATGAAATAGTTTGTAGAACTAATTAGCTTTTGGCTATGTGAAAACAGCTTGTGCCATACTCCACTGAAAAATCTTGCAAGGCTTTGATTACTTGCTAATTATTCAGAGTGTTAGGAAAGCTGATTAAGCAGCTCTTTTCAGATTCCACTGTGAAAGCAAAATAAGTAGCCCAGCAATCCCATCCGTTATATTAGTACTGGTTTTCTTGTTAGATGTGTTACAAGACCAGTTCTGCTGTACAGCTGTGGACTGGCCTTCAGACCTGGTTTGTTCAGCTCCCTTATGCTTAAGGGAGGAAGGGATGAGGATATTGCTGGGTAAAAGAGGGTGGCGGGGAGGAAGCAGAAATAAGCAGAATTATTCTATTTGTGCAGCTGTTTAAAAAATAAATAAAAACCCAAACAAGCACTCTGGGATTTTATTTCCCTTTCACGGAACCGTCTTCACCTATGGACTTAATACATTTACTGTAGCATCATTCAGTAAGCCAAGTGGTGGCGGATGAATAATTTAAGAGCTTTGGACAGTAAAATTGCCTGAGATGGCTGCGTGCCAGGTTCCTTGTACTTGCAGATGTTACTACTGCTTCTGTGCAGTTCTCTAACTGCTTGAAGATTTCTACATATTGACTGAACACTGGTAAGCAAGACACGGTCTTCCTAGAGCTCATGTTTCTTACCTCCATTTCCCTTCCTCTACTCCGGTCCAGCTCCGTACTTTGGTTTAATGAGCACAATAACATAATCAGACCCTTTTTCATTCAAAGAACTGCTTTTTGCATGGAAGCTCTTACTAATCAGCACAGCTACTGGTGCTCTTGAGCACTTGGGCCTAACCCCTGGCTGCAGCTGTCTCCTCTTCCTGTCTTTCAAACTGGTACAGAAAGTCTGCCATCTGCTCTCTTATCCTGTAGAAATGCAGCATCGGCTCTTTGATTCATGAGGAAAAATTGGGCCAGCTCTTGCTGTACTGGGCTAGAGGGTTTTTCTGCCATTTTGTATATGTGTGCCTTTATTCCTGTAGAGTCACAGCACAAGTGTCATCCTTACTGAAAATAATTATCCTTGCTGTATGTACACTTTTATCATTAATAAAGGCAAGCTCCTCAAAGACTGAGGCAAATGACTGTCGAGCCTGTTAGTAAACACTGTCAAAGATCCAGCCTAGATCCTTCTTATCCCTTGTTTGCACAGTAACCTATACAAGATAAGCAAGCTGCCTGGTACCAGAAGTCTCTTTTGCACTGTCATTGCTTTTCTTCGAGATGTAAGGAGACGACTAGTCAGAAAAGCTGTCTTCAAGCTTTTCAATGTTCTTTTCTTCTATCGAATAGCAAACAGTGTTTGATTCCTGTCAGCTTCTTAGTGGTTTACCCTGGTAGGAGCACTTCCAGGAGAATAATAAACTAGAAGGAATAGTGTTACTCCCAAAGCTTTGCCAGGTGAACATCGAGAGGCAGAGAAGAATGGCAGCTCCCTATGGGTAACCTGAAGCATTGACCTTGAGGAGAGAAGCCCTCAGGGGATCTGAGCCATTGCTAGGTGCTCTGCTGTGGCACTGGCAGCAGCCTTGGTTTCTTCAGCTCTCATCAGCAAGGAAGATGTAATACTGTTGTGACTAGAATAATTCTTGTAGTCACTAAAGTTTGAGGAGGGGTGTGATGGGCACTTTACTAAATAAAAGCTGCCTAAATTGGGAAGGAGGTGGTTTAACCACAGAGGCCGATCTGTACTTTTAAATAGTTCTGACTTCACAGTTTCCTATGGGCAACAAACACTTCTACTTCACTTAAGCTAGTTTCTTCTTCAGAGGCTCGGGGGACATGGAAGTTCTGTGAGCTGCCTGAAGTTTTTTGCTGCTACATGTTTGCTGTGTCTTCATCCTGCTGAACAGCCTAGCTGAAAAAAGCTGCTTTCTACACACTGGGTAGAGGGAGTTGTACCCTGCAGACTTTTAGATGAGCTTTCTTGATTGGAGTTTAAATTGCATTCCCTAGCATCAAGAGGGACAAGTTTCAAACAAGGTTTGGTTTGTAAAGCAGCTTTTTAATACCTCCAAACTATTCGGTAAAGGGAAGAAAAGTTACCTGTTGTAATGGAGGTAGCACTTCTCCATGTTTCCCCTGACAGGAGCAAATTGTAGGCTCTGCTTCCTTGCCATCAGTATCCAGTGCACTACAGCACATCAAAGGTGATGTAAGAGTTAATGTTTAAAGTGTTAATCTCCTCACATGAAATGAAGTAATGCTCCAGAAATAAGCCTATTGCTGAACTTCCACTTCAGATCTTTGAGGACCCGAGTGCTGATGCCTGTTAATAAAAATAGCACAGTTTTTATGTGCTTTGTGTGAGCTGCTTATACAGCTGCTGCTTTCCTAAATTCCGGCATACTGGGTGATGTACGTGCTCTAAAATCATAATCTGCTGTCTGAGAGATGCTAAAACTTAATCTGCAATCACATGCTATAATTGTTTTTAATGTTAAAATGCTAGGAGTATGTGAAACACAGAGGAGTTCTGCTTTTGAGCACTGTTGTGGACAGCCACCTATCAAGATGTGGGGCTGTGCTGCACAACTAAAACACAGCATTTGGAGCTAAAAACATTAGCATTTGTGAGCACACTTACGTAACTGGCTGTGAATTCACTTAGCCCGTTAAGACTGATGAACTCTATACTTGTGCCATATAACTCTGCTTCCCTAATAAGTAACTGGCATCCCCAGACCTGTTCTGTCTGCATTCTGTTGCAGAATCCTGTTACTGGAAGTTACAGGACCAGCTACTAACTACCTCAAATATTTGTCTTTACTCAGGGTGCCTGCTCTCTATTGCAACTGACAAATCAAAACAGGAAAATGAGTCAGTTAAAAGCCTTTAGGTCGGGAGCAAACTGGGAAGCCATTTTTGTTTCTCAAAGTGGTATTTGTTTCCAGGACAGCACAACTCTGCCTTCAGATCTCCCATGTTATCCATTAGTACTTGCTTGTGCTGTTGTGGTACATCATGCTTGTCCCTTTGTGGGCCTGCATACTTCTCTTTGGCAAGAGGTCTTCCTGACTGCTGTTCACCACCCAGCTGGCTGCTCAGCTCCTGTCATCTGTAAACTGCTATTGCAGAACAGTGGAAATGCTGCTTATAAACTGTGAGCAGCTTTGCTGGAACAGGGCACACAGAGGAATACACAGTGAATCATCTCCATAAGGTGAAACTTACTGTGCTGAGATAATCTCTATAGAGCACTGCATGTCAAAACTGCTTCTGTTTATAGCAGGCTTTATAAGTTGGTCTGTCATGTCCTTCAACAACACATTCCCTGTTTCTACTTCATATTGATGCTGGAGGGAAGCCCCCTGCTTTTATGAGTGAGGACCCCTTGTTTGGAAGACACAATTACATTTAGCAGTAGTGATAGTTTCAGCAAAAAAGCTAAAGGACAATGCTTGAATGCTCCTTGAACTAAATACTACGTAGTTGCTCAGTCTGCATGTTTTCTAGCTTGCGTTTCCACGTGTCACACCCTGCTGAGTTTGTTCTGTTAAGGTAAGCCATGAGAAAAATACCCGGAGTACATGCTCTTCTGCTTACAGGATGATGGCTTTGGAGGAGCATCTCTCTTCAGCTGTTTACTGTGAGGAATGTTGGCTTTGATACAGAACAAGCCATGCTAGTTATTGCCACCAGTACTGGTTAGTTAGGTTTTTTCAGGTGGGTTGAGTAAATGTCTCAGCCTTTCACATAACACACTTAAATAAGGTTTAGCTTCTGATCTGCATTTTCAGAGCATAAAGATGCATGATTCCTGGCAAGGTTTTTTTTCCTCACCAGTGTGGTATCATGCACCTTCATGACTGAAGAATTCTTTCTGTATTCTCCTCACTGAACAGTTTTACTAAAAGCAAGCTGAAAGTCCACATAAACCCTGGATAAAAAAGGTGTCTTGTCCTCCAGTCCTGTACAGTCTTGCACTATTATGCTCAGTACTTGGTCTTGGAAGCTTTGTAGACTTTGTATTACTGAAAGATTTAGAAATTGCTCATAGGAAGACTTTCAGAACCAGATTTGTCCATTGCCAAAATGGAGAGTCAACAGAAATAGTGTGAAAGGTACCCGATTCTGCCATGGATTATAAAGATGCTTTGCAGAGTCAAACCTGGCCCTTGGCTGAGGACAGCTTTTACTGGAATGTGATGATGGAGGAGCAGCACTTTGTTACTGTCAAGGGTTTCTAGGGTTTTGTAGTAGGTTAGATTGGCAACTTGTCTTGGTAAATGAAAGTCTTTTTAATAGCTGCTTGCTTTGGCATCTATCTAGTAAGGTGAGGTTTAATCTGTCTTAGTTTTTCACTGCTTATTCAAGATCTATACAATTGGAGCAACTTGTTTTCCCCTCCTTGTTGAAGTCTTGTGATGCTCATTTTCCTGGAGGCTGGGTGCTTAAAGGATTTTAGGATATCTCTTACCATCAGCCTATTACTTAAAGGCTGATGGGCAGTAGTAAAAACAGGTGAGAGAAGCTGCTGCCCTACTGCTTGTGTGTATTTCAGGGCTTTAACTGCTTTTTATTTAAGTGCAAACTGCAGAAATATACTTAACATGCTTAAGTATGACTAAGTGGGAGTAACAAAGCTGCATCAAAGTACTGTCCTCTGCACATTACTCTTGCTGGAACCTGACCTTTGACTATTTATCTAGAAGAGTGCTGTTACATGCAGAGTGACTAACATTAGCACATCTTTGCTGAAGGCAGTGTGATGGTTAAACAACTGTCTGGAGTTAAGATAAGCTGAGTATTTTACTTGCTTGGTCTATAGGATGCTCAGAAACACCAGCTTGTCCACTCTAAAGGGAATAAGTGAATGCACCCTGTCCACAGATTTACATCTGAGGGAAATGTAGAACACACAGGGATTACTTGTGTGTCGTTAGGGATGGAGGCACAGGTTTTCCTGACATGGTTTAATCTTTCATTGCTATGTTCTTTATGTGCTGTTTGATGTAAAAGGTTTGACTTATTGAAGACCAATGGTCAGGTAACTTGCAGTTAGGTTATCTGAAGGTAGGTTTGTGTTTTTCTCTCCCTAAGAAACCAGCTGTGACCTGAAGAGGCAGGCTGTGATAAGCAGTGTGCTTTAAACCATTTGTCTTCATTTAAAGTCCAGCAATAGTGGTGAGGCTTTGAAGACTCTTCTAATTTCCTGGCTAACAACATCCTGTGGTATGTGCTGCTGCAGCTGCTGCATCTGTTCCACTGGGTGACTAATTTATAGCTGGAACTTATAGCTGGAAACTGAACAGTGGGTAAAAATGAAGAAGAGATTGGTTCTTGGAGAGATCCTGGATTTCCTTTTTCTCCTCAAGGTGGTAGCAGTAATCAGTCACTGCTGTATGGCTTAGCTGCTGTAGTTGGAGAAACAGCTTTCCTGCTAGCACTGTGGGTAAGACTTTGGGTTTTACCTGGGATAATCTTTGATGTTAAATGCAGAATCACCAGAACTTTCTGATGCGTGCACTTAACCTAAGATTAGAAACCATGCGACAGTGTTGACGCCCGAGTGTCTTTAAAAGAGCTGCAAATTCTTATTATGGGTTGTATGTGACAGCTCTCCTCAAAAGCTGCTAGCAAAGCCCATCTGCAAAGGACTTCTGTGAAGACAAAAAACAAGCCAAGCACCATCTAATGTGGGATATGGCTGCTGACATGAACTGGATGTGAAGTAAATGACTGGGGTGAAGCCAGCTGCATTATCCTCATCCAGATGAGCAGTGTCTCTTCCGTCTGACATAATAGTTGCTGTTCAAAACTCCTTGCAGTGAGCTGCATGTGGCTGGAGCAGAACCATCTGTAGTCCTTGCGCATAGTTCCAGTGCAGAGATGTTGAGCTGATAAAGGATAGCTAGTGGTACTAGCCTCATGTAGATTCTTAAAAAAGCTTTATAGTCAAGTGATCAAATCCAGGATGCACCAAGGGCTAACGTACAATGTTACAAGCATCAGTTGGCAGCTTTTGCAGCCTTTATTTAAGCAGTATCTACTTCTTTGGGAATCTATTTTGGGTCTCTTTGGGGAATGCACTTGGAAAACTGAAAGAAACTGCACCGTGAACTGCCGTGTTGCTTTGACCATAAGAAGCCTCCCTTACAGATGAGGGAAGAGAAAAGGGAGAAAGAACATATGCTGCTGCTCTTGTCTTGTTAAGCAGAGATGGTTATTTTTTATAGGAAGTATTTTTTAGGAGTGTGTAGGGGGGACAGAGTTGCAGATATCACACATAAGAGGTGGCATAGGGAAGAAGATCCAGCTGTGTGCGCATAGGTCATGTCAGAGCACAAAGGCAAGGTTTCTGTCATGTTCTAGTGAGTTATAGGCTTTAGTAGTAAATAGGGGTTCTGAGCTGCCTAGTTCTCTGTGAACAGGGAAGAACATGAATTCTACTTCAGGGGTCTCAAAGTCAAATGAATAATTTCAGAAATCCCTAAAAACACAACAGGGAGGGAGTTGCTAATCTCTCAGGATCCAAGGCGGTGTCAGCAACTCTCAAGCTGCTTCTTGGTACCCTGCTCTGTCTAGCAGTGACCACAGCTCCTTAATTGGAAGCATGTCCCCTGAGACTTGGGCTCTCCTAAACAGTAAGTCATTTGTGCTTTCCTGTTGCGAGCTGATGCAATTATCTTTTTCGAGTCATTGTCTCAGTCTCTCCCTTGCAGAGTGGCCAGGTGATGCCTTACCATGACCATTCCCTGTTAAACCACTTCCAGCTCTGCTTGGGCTATAACCTGTTAACTAAGCCTTTAATGCCTTCCAGCTAATAAATAGTTGTTTCCCCCATGGTTTTTTTGAGGTCTGGTAAGCCAGGGAAAGAAAGACAATTTGCTCTGTCACCTGGCTTTAATATGCTCTTGATCAACACAGTAGACTCCACTTTCTTAACATTGAAAGGGATTTTTTTAATTCAGTGGAGTTTGCCAATTCTGACAGGTCCTCTTAAAACTGTTCCAGCTTTACCTAGCTGGGCTTGAGAGGCAAAATTGCCCTGTACCATGTTTCACTTAACTTGGAAAAACACTTCTGTGTAAAATTGTTCTAACCAGCGAGTCTTGGGGCTTTTGGTCTTCTAGAATTTGCTATGAATTCTTTTGTTTCTGCCACTGGCTTATACAATGAAGTGCTTACACCAGTTCATGTAGCTCAACCCAGCAGGCTTCAGTGTTTCGATTAAAACAGATTTACAACACTTTACAGGTTCTGGAGGCTAGCTTGGTTGGCTGGCAACATGCTGTGCCAGTCTGAGGCAAAAAGCCTCTGTGTATTTGGTGAGAAGCATCTGTGCGTGTAACATTTCAACACAGAGGAATGTCTGGGTTTTGGTTGCTGCTGCTATCAATGCTGATTTCTCAGCTTTGAGAACGTATCTTCCCCTTGTGTTAGGCTGCAAAGATCAGTGCCGCCCGTGCAAACACAGCAAAACCAATTTCTTATTTGTTACTGTATTTGGTGGCAAAGGGGAGATTTGCTGTGGAGTACTTATGTTCTCAGAGGCTTATTAATACAGCGGGGATAAGCAATTAAGCTACTGCTTCTTTCAGGTACATTCCACCCCTGATCTGGGGAAAGAGTGGACATATCCAGACTGCCCTTTATGGAAAGATGGGAAGAGTGAGATCACCACATCCATATGGACATCGCAAGTACCTCACAATGCCAGATGGAGCAACAGCCACCTTTGATCTCTTTGAGCCGCAGTCTGAGCACTGCATTGGAGGTCAGTCAAATAGCTGCTGGCTGCATCTAGCTGCTAACCTTGATTCTGTGTTCTAGGAGATGGATGAGGACACTACTTATCAGAAAGGATAGTTGCTCATTCTGGTGATGGAAGGGGGCTGCTGAGCAATGCTAACCAATGTGTGGAGGCTGTGAGGCCATTGTGCTGTATACCTGTGTCTCAGACAGCAGGAGAGACCCTACCAGACTTGATTGTGGCAAGGGGTGGAGCGCTAAGGGACAGAGAGAATGTTCTATTAACCTGTGCCTGGAGTGAAATGCTGTCCAAGAGAATCTGGTGGTAGGCCTTGGTTGGCATGCCCTTTGACTGTAAGGCTGTGGGAGAGCTGAACAGAGGCTGGATGCATCAGGTTCTTTAGAGCCTGCTGGAGCCTATGGAAAAGTAGATTTTTATCTTCCCTTAGAAACAGATTCTCAGTACTCTGTACAAACAGTAGGTGTTTGAAGATCTACATGGAAACAAACTGTGTGTGCACAGAGTATGAAGGAGTCCACACATGAAGAGAACTGGTGGTGAAATCATGATTCCTTACAACATTGTGTGTATTCAGAGTGAGTGTCAGCTTTCAAACTCACCATTACTACTAGTAAGAGCAACACTTAAACTTTAGTTACTGTGGCTTGACTTCAGAAGCACAATTTACCCCTGCAGCAGCTGACTTCATTGTATGCCCATGACTCATGTTTGGCCTTCAGAACAAGCAGAGGTCTTTCCTTAACTGTCAGTGCTGAGATCCTCATAGTAAAATGCTGCACTAGAACAATTCTTGTTATTTTTATCCCTAAGGAATCTGAACAGTGCTTTCCTAATGAGGCAAAAATTCTGGCTAGAGCTGCTAATGTCAGAGCTTTCCACATAAGAGCTTGAATTAATTTGAAGTACATATGCTAATCCTCAGTGTAATTTACTGTGCTTATTTGAATTGCAACAATTACTTTCATAGTTGATGAAATGATACCTTGTTAAACTAGTGAACAGTGTCAGCAGATCAAGTATCATTAGATTAGCCACAAAGCAGATGATGGCTCATGTTGGCTGATCAGAATGTCTGTGCTTAGCAAAGCTTCATCTGTGTTACAATCAGCTCTGGAAGGAAAACAAGGGGGAGAACAGTGTAGCCAGTCTACTCAGTGCATGAAGGAGCAGTGGGCTCCAGAGCTGCTGCACACTTAGCAGTCACAACAGGATGTCAGAAAGCAGAAAATGTGTAATGTCAAAAGCATCCTTCAAAGGGAAAAATACACTCCTTGGTCTCTAAGAAGTGCCTGTAGAACTGCTTGGGCAGCTTTCCCTGAAGTTAGAAAGCTCTTTATCTCCTGTCACATGAATTACTCCTTAACATCTGTAGCTCTAGAGTTGCTAGTCTCCTGTCCCATACTGGATTTTTGGCAGACTAGTAGGATTTTTAGCTCGATTCTGGTAGATGGTTTCCCACGGATGTGAAATGGAAACCTTCTGAATCTCTTTAATTTGCATGAAGTGACATTTACTTAACTTCCCTCTCTTTCTGTGCAGAGGATGTCACGATGGTGATCTGCCCTGGGATTGCTAACCACAGTGAAAAGCAGTATATCCGCACTTTTGTTGACTACGCGCAAAAAAATGGGTACAGATGTGCTGTCCTGAATCACTTGGGAGCTTTACCAAACATTGAGCTCACCTCTCCACGAATGTTCACGTACGGTAGGTGCCTCATGGCAGCTGGGGAAAGCTTGGGAAATTTCTGGGATTGATCAGCCTCCTTCAGCACAACACAACTGCTGTGTCTTGATGAGGATACTTTTGTACTGGTTCTTCAGAACTAAACTGAAGTTGTGTGTGAGGAAAAGGGCAGGCTATTACAGGGATTCATTTTTCCTTGTCTCTTCTTCCAGTTCTTGCATGTATCCTGATGGAGGCAGGTCTGGAAAGAAAACTTTTGGAAAAAGACTTGTGGCTACTAAGAGCCTGCTCAAATGATTTTAGAGATGTCAGTTTAGTAGAATGTGAAACAAATCTGTCTCTGAAGGATAAATGCTACTTCTCTTTATACATTTTACAAAGCCTCAGAAGTTTGTACCAGCTTATCATAGTACACTCCTAGGAGGGACACAGGAGGGTTGGTCCCTGGGTGTAAAACAAATGTAAAGGAACAGCAGCAATTTCACAGTCTGACAGTAAAGCTAAAACAGTGGTAGTGTTTGCTTGCTGAGATTTTGGGGCTTTCATCATGAGTGTAAGGGAATATTTCTTAAGCTGGAAATGGAAAGGAATAAAGGAGCTGGAACTGTTTTAATGGCAACTCCAGCTAGTCTTAACTGCTGGTGAGTAACATGATCTTGGTAGAATGCGGCCTTTTTGCCTATGACTTGATCTGCCTGTTCCTGAGCCCTCATGTCCCTCTTTACTGCAAATGTCTATAGGTACATTATATCAGGAGTCAACTGCAGGTTTAGCAGGTACTTTTTTAAAAGATAACTAAGGTCCTTACTGCTAAGAGTTGGGATTAACAGATTAAACGTTTATCTTGAACAGTTAAGTTGCTGAAATAGAAATATTGTGCTTTGAGATTCTGTGTGTGCAGGGAAATAGTCCATAATGCTTTGTTGCTTGTTTTATAGCTACTGAATCTACACCTCAGTGGAAAACATTTCAGGAACACCATGTACCTCAATTTGAGGCCCTAGGCTGTTAATGGCTTCAAGCCTACCATGTCTTGGGAACTAAGCTTGGTCTCCTTAAAGCATTTGCTGTTTTGATAAAAGTGGAGAGCTTTCTTCCATGGAGTTTTGCTTCAGACCTTAGGGACCACATCTCTTGAGACATACCTTTCTGAATCTTTATAGCCTTGGAAAGGGCAAGGAATGCCTAGCACTTCCTGGGAGGAAGGCAGTAAATAATTTGGCATAGTTGCTTGTTAAATGGAGTGCCAGCAAGACTATGAACAGACTTTACTCTGCTTCCAACCCAAATATCCCGGTGTCCTCCTAGCTTTTACTGGATTCCTCACATATTTGTTGAGGAGCAAGTAGCCTAAACTTGGGATCTGCTGAATCCTCTAGCCTTTACATCAACCTTGATCTGTTGCTATTCTAGTTTTGGATTTTTGAAATAGCTGCCAGCTGCCCTCAAATCATGAAGGTCAAATGGTAAAGTATTTCAACTGATGGCTTCTTCTAGAGGGAATTAAAGCAATGCAGCATTTGTCATCTTGGGGAAAATTGCTTATTAAGAATGTTCACAAAGTGCACTAACTGCTGAAATGCTCAGACAGAAGTTTGCTGTTCACTCAAGTAAACACCCTGGTGCTCAGTGTACTCCAGAGCTGGCTAAAATTTGGGTCTGTCTAGCAAGGATGTTTCAGCTGGTGTCAGGGCATACTGGAGCCATGGTAGGTTGGCACAGGGTGGAATCCCTACTCTTGGCATTTATCTTCCTCAACAAGTTCCGCAGGATAAGCTGAATTCCTCACTCTATGCAGAAATAAACAGCTGAAGGCTTTTTCTGCTTGTGTGATGCCTTCTGTGTGGTTTGCAGTCTTAAATCAAATGGGCTGGGTAAAGTGCAGAGGCAGTTGATGGCATTGTACTAATGCCATCAGCCTCGCAGCTGCTTCTCTTCGTGTTTCCTTTTCCAAAACTCAGAAGGCCAAAGAAATAGCTGTAGGTACTCAGGTGTTGCATGTGTGGAGGTCTTCAGGTCTGTCAAAGACTCTTGAGGACCCCAGTGCTGCCAGAAGCTGGATCCTTTGGTGCTGGCAGCCTGTGGGATTTCAAAGTACCCTTTTTCTGCTGAGAGCAGAACAAATCTTTACAGAGACATTTACCTCTTCTCTTAAAGAGGGGATAACCAATATGTCTTCTAAGAAGCTGCAGTAACTTTACCTCTTCAGCGCCTAAAAAAGGCTGTCTGCCTCTACTTAAATCCTTCTCTGTGATTCCAGAGAGCACATGCTTAGTCAGGCTCTGTAATGGTCCACTGAGACCCCTGTCTGGGACACGCCAACTCTGCATTTCCATCCCCTCCCTGAATCAGTGGGAATTTAAGGATCCATTGCAGTTCTGCTAAAAACAAAGCAAGATGCTTTCCAAACACCTTGCTGAAGCTCAGAAGCGGCAAACTGCCTCAGAAGGTAATGAGGCACACTGTTCTTGGGTAGTAATGTCAACCCCAGAGTTTTTGGACTCTGCTTTTTAAGCTGCTTAGAAAGGAAGAATTTCAATCGTAAGATGAGCTGTTGCCATGATTTTAAAGCAAGCTCATTTCATCGTACTTTGGCACCCTGTCAGAACTAAGCATGAGCTAAGGTCCACAGGACTCAAAGCAGACGTGAACACATGTGAATCAGAGCTCTTAAAACCTGAAGGTTATTGAAAAGGCAGAGGGGTAAGCAACTGAACTTAAAGCACACAACTGAAGCTTGAAGTAGGAATCTAGGTCTGTTAGGAGGTAATTCTTGACTTTGTCCTTGTTTTTAGGATGCACCTGGGAATTTGGTGCCATGGTTAATTACATCAAGAAGACCTACCCTCAGACCCAGCTGGTTGTCGTGGGCTTCAGTCTGGGTGGAAACATTGTGTGCAAATACCTGGGAGAGAGCCAGGCCAACCAGGAGCGAGTCCTGTGCTGCGTCAGCGTGTGCCAGGGGTACAGTGCACTGAGGTAGGTGTAGAGACTTCTCCATCCTTGTCTCCTCTGAGTGCAGGAGTGGGCAGATCTTTGGTGGGGTGTGTGTGGAAGGGCAAGGTGAGGAGTGTTTTCTCTCACATTGAACTGGTCTGACAGTCTGCAGTGTGCAGGTTGCCACCCTCCTGAAGGAGTAGGATGAAGCTTTGTTGATTTGGCAGGACAAATAAGCTATCAACAATGCAAATTTCTCTGCCTGGCTGGGTACATGTTGGCAGCTTCTGGTCTGTGCGTGTGAACTGGCCTAACTTGCTGTCATGGGAGAGTTGCTCCAGGAGGCATTCCCTGTGCAGCCCCGGGGTAATTAACCAGGCAGACTGGGCAGCATGACATGCTGCTGAGATGATGCCAGGTTTGCAAGCAATAGTTTACGCTGTCTCATCACTCTGAGGAGTATTCCTTGGTTCATAATGGCTTTTCTGGATTCACTGTGTGACTTCATCTGAAAGCTCTTGCGGAGGGATGACTAGAAAGAGACACAGCTTGTACACTGTCAATCCATGCCCATCCCCCTTAGTGTGGCTCACTAAAACGGTGCTGCAGGCTGCTGAGGAGATGGAGAGGCACTTGCAGCCACAAGATACAATTTGGAAGGTGGGGAGAGGGAGGCTTATAGACCTAAAGTCTGCCTAAAATGTTAACCTGTTGTTCCCCACCTGGAAGCCAAGGCTGTAGCCCCTCACAAGAGCTGTAAGAGCTCCACCTAGTGCTAACATTCCATTTGCTGATGTAGGCTCTGGGCTGCTTGAAAAGTGATGGCTCAACGGATGTGCAGTAACTTTCCATGTATGCACCGTTAATGAAGATTAAAATAGTGTAACTGGTTAAGCTACTGCTTCCAGCCTTTGCTGTCTGTGCATATGGACAGCTACTAAGGTGTAGCTGACTTCACAGCAATTTAACCACACTTTTGAGAACTGAGACTTATCTGGAAGGCGAAAGGGGATGTTGAGATAAGGGGGTTTTGGGTCCAGATCCTCTGGGCAGATAAAAGGTGAAACTGTGGCAGCCCTGTGAGTGGCTTACTATGGAGTTTGGTCTCCCAGCCTAGTCAAGGTTGCTGGAACTCCCTTGATGCTGATACTTTGCCTATGCAGGAACCAGTTTGATATTCAGCAGTCTGAAGACACCTTCTATGAGTTAAACTCTTATAGGTGAAAGTAGGAAGCTTTTTGGGAAGCATTAAGATGTCACTAAAAGCTTGATATGCACTTCAGTAATATTCCAGGATATCCCTTTTGAAATCAGATGTGACTACTACTAAAAGCGTATGTAATCTACTGCTAGGCCCCCATGAGTTCACACCTTTAAATCTGAACAAATGCTTTCAGGAACAGTTTTTCTGCTTTGTTTCAGATAAATTGTTCCTGGTTGTCTTAGGGCTCTGGCATAGAGCACAGAGCATCCTTTTGAAGCCAGCTCCTCAATTGCAGCCATCAGGCAGGGTTTGCAAGGATCATATCTGGCTGCAATTCACTTCTCCAGTTACACAATACTATATTTTGGTCTCCAGAATGATGTTGCAAGTCATGCTGTTCTCTAAGCCGATTTCTATAGTAGTGTGTCATGATGTCCTGGCAGAACAACAGGGCAAGGACAACCTGTTTAACAATACTGCACTTGGATATTTGTGTGGAAAATAACAGCTGCTTGTCTAAATTTAATGCAGGTTTTCAGTGGGCTGTGCAAATGACTGAGCTCTTGACTCCACCTGCTGGGTAAACATCTACTAGCAAATCTCCAGTCACAAAACATCTGCTATGCATTACTGGGCAGTCAGCAGGGAGGCTTTCTGATCTTGTGTATCCCTACCTAATATCTACTTCTGCTTTTAAATGTTAATCAGCTGAAGAGCTAGGGGAAAGCAACATCAGTAAATATCTACAAAGAAAAAGACAGGATAGGGAGGGCCTGGTTATAGAAGTGGGAGGGGGAGGTGCAAAGCACCTCAGTGTGGAATGGTTAAGCCTTGTGCTTCTTGGGCTTGGTCTGGTAGGCTAAAATAACTGGCCTTATTCCTCTGGGCTACATGAAAGTGTATTACCCAGGCAGACATAACCAACTAGTTTACAATTCCATTTTCTTGTACAGCCTTTATCCCCCCATAACTTTAGGAACTGAAGGGGGAAAATTGGTGATGAACAAGGTGAACCAGGGATCTGAAATATGAAAGCCTTTCCAGAGCATTAAGCACGAGTCCCATAGATGGGCATAATAAAGTAGCAGCAATACCAGGATCTGCCAGAAGAACAGGCAGCTCTTAGTTTAATGAATTAACAGTCTGGGGAATTTGTTCCCTGAGGCTAAACAGAGACAAGCCTCCTTATGCCTTAATCTCTGCCTGCCCAGGCTTGATTCTGCTTCTTGATCTTGTGGAATGCATCTTCACCATAGCTACAGGCTGTGGGGAGAGTCCTCAGCTTTTTGAAACCTGGGCAGTCCTCAAAATACTGGAAGCTGCCTTTTTTCAGTGCTTGCAGGCCTTCCTATTAGGGCTACTGCTTCACAACACAGGAATTGCAGGGAAATTTGTAGCTTTAACTTCAGGTATTTTGTAATAACTTAATAGGTTTGCCTGGAAAATCTTTTATGAAATAAAATGTACATCTTGTCTGCCTTCATTTCCCTGTCCTGTTATAAGCATGGTAGGTGTATATATAGTCTGGCTCAACAAAACTATATGGCATTTTGGTGGTTTTAATAAAATTCCATATTCCAGCATGACTTAACTACAAGTAAACAGCTTGCTTTTGCTCTGGTAAGGACTTGGAGGTTGTGGCTTGGGAGGTCATGCTAAATCTGCCATAGTTCTTACAATATGTTAATATTTAAATGGTAGGAGTACTTCAGTAGCTGAAACTGCTCCCAGCATTCTTAAGTTGCTCAGTAAATGATAGTGTGTTTCCTCAGTAACAGCAAACCCTGCTAAGAGTAAAGCTCTAACCTGCCCATGACCCTGCATAGCAAAGGAGTGCTGGTATCTGGCAGAGCTCTCAGAAGTCTGGGTGACTTTAATTGTGTTTTAACAATAGATAAGCTGTGAAGTGCTGTTCTGCTTTGAGAATAGGTAAGAAACTTCAACTTAGATGCCACTTGCAGCTGCAACTGGTATTTATTCTTACAGTTCCTGCCAATGAAACTAAAACAATAACGGTGTCAGTACATATTGGAAACATCTGCACGAATTATTTCCTCTGCAGAGCCATATACACGATAAACAATGCTTTCTTCAGCAGCAGCTTTTAGTCCTCTCCTTGGGAGTCCCATTAGGTAAATTGCATTCAACTTATGCAAAGGGATACTAAAATCCTCTTGTCAGTGTTGCAGATCTTGATTGATGGCTCTTAAATGCTCTGATCAAAACAGCTAATTGCCTTGTGTAAAATGAGACTGCAGATCTGTTTTCTGATACTACCAAACTGCATCAAAGTGGAAGTCATTTCCTGGAAAAGGTTAAGCTGTGACAGGGAAGGCCTGGAGACCTGTTTACATAGCCTCTAGGCTGCCGTGAGATGTTACAGTGTATTAATCTGATATTTTGAGGTCTCCATTAAGAGCTTTGTTGTGCACTGTGGTGTTTTTCTAGGGCACAGGAAACCTTCATGCAGTGGGATCAATGCAGAAGATTTTATAACTTCCTCATGGCAGACAACATGAAGAAGATCATCCTTTCTCACAGGTACTGCAGTACATCACTTGCACTGGTGGTACTCATGGGCCTCTCTATATTGGATTTGTCTTCTCAGCCTTTTAAAATAGGACTCCTGAAAGATCATGCACCAGTTCCTTGCTTGGTGGCCTTCAGATGAACCAACAGAGAAGGGGAACCCATATCAATCTCATTTGTATGCTGTAAAATATACTAATAAGCTTTGGTAATCTTATTAGAATGCATGGGAGCTTTGTTGTCTTTTTATGTTCTGAGGAAACTTGTTTCATGAATAAACAAGATACACACAGGAAAACATTGCAATTAGAGTTCAAAGCGGAGTATTCTGCATCTGTTTCACTTCTAGCCAAAGAATTCCTTATTCAAGGAACCTCTTGTTCCTGAGGAACCACCTACCTGAGGTAGGACTAATCTTCAAGATCTGCTGTATGGACATAAGCAAATAGTCAAGCTGTAGCTCTGGCTTCTAGTTGTTCCTCTAGAAACTAGAGCATGTAGCCAGCAAAGTCTTAGCGTTGCTCTTCCTAGAATGCAGCTATACGTGTAGGATCCCTGTGCTGCTGTTGTGATCTATGGCTCTCACATTAGAGGAATGTGTGTGTTAAACAGGTAACACGCTCAGTGTTGTTATTTCCTCCATCAGAAGTTCTTAGAGTATTTTTTCTAGGGCAGTAAATGTGTTAAGCACCTCATCTGTGTGTATTTGAAGTTGCCTGACTCAAGGGAGAAGGAGGGGAATATCTAAGACCTGTTCCAATTAAGAGCATGTGTCACTTGCAAACTTTTAGTTCATTGTTTACACTCCGGTACAGTATGAAACACTAGTTGAAGGAATTAGGGCAGCTGACATTTAGTATGATCCACATAATGCATTCCAGATTGACAAATATTTAGACAACTTGACCAAATTTAACATGTGAAGCTAGGTAAGCCCCCATTAAAAAGTACTCAAATTCGTAACTCAGAAAAAGCCAGTGCTGGCTGGAAGGCGAGTCTGTTAAGTAAATCTTTGTCCATAATCACTTGTGTCTAAGGCAACTCCCCAAATCAAACCTGGCTGCCTCCTTACTCTGCCCTGCAGCTGCTTCTGAAAGGGAATAAAACCCCTTTTCCAACTTGCAGCTTTTGTATTTGTTAGGGGAGCAGTTTGTTCTAGTAAAGAAACACATCCTCTCCTGAGGGCAATAGCTAATTATGACAAGTGTCCATAGTAAATAGCTTTCTGCTAAGGTAATGCCCCAAGTAATTCCTGCTGTATGAGCTAATCTAATATCTGTACTGGGGAGACTTCAGGACCAGATGGTGAAGGAGATGCTATGCCTGGGACTCTTAGTGCTCTCACGGACCACACATGGGTTTGGCCTGAAGCCAAAGGACCCTCCCTCTAACATGCAGCCTGTGTTCCAAATACCTGTAGTGCTGTATGTTCTGGGAAGATTCTTTTTAGAGGCTTCTCATGCAGTTGTTTGGTATAATAGAATAACTTTTCTGTGAAGAGGTTGCTAGGTTTTTTGTTATGCTTTGTCACAAAGGGAAGTGGACAAATGAGCTGTGCTTGTTCCCAAGAAAGGCTGGTGTATATGTAGTCCATTTGTAGTCTTGTCTTGTCAGGCTGGGTAAACTTGGTTGCCCTTGAACAGGTCATGGCTTTTCTGCCCTTAAGTTATTTGGATGTTTTTCTTGATGTTACTCTTTCAGGCAAGTTCTCTTTGGAGATAACATGAAGAAGCCACAAAGCCTGTCAGATGCTGATCTGAGCAAACTGTATACAGCAACATCCCTTATGCAGATTGATGATAATGTTATGAGGTATGAAGGGTGATTCTCTGATCCTCTGTAGAACTCTAAAAGTACCTTCTCTTTCAAGTGTTGCTCTTACATGCCCCTTGCTGTGCCTGTCTGAAATGCAGTGCTGACAACCTCAAACTCTTCCTTGCCTTAACACTGAATAAAACTTAGCAGAAAAAAAAAAACAAACTGAATTTTACAATCGCAGTTTCTATAAAATCATCCAGGAGGCATTTTTTTTCCAGGAACATCTCAACCTGCAGCCTTCAATAATGTAGGAAGAAACCAGGTCTCCCTGGAAGCTCTAGCAAAAAACAATGCAGAATGTGCAAAGTAGCTCAGAGCTGCTCTCGAATGTTCTTAGCCCTGCTTGAATTTTGAAAAAAACCTTATCCCCAAAACCTACTACTGGCATTGTCAGTAAACATTAGGGTTGGCTGAGACAATACAACCTCTTTCACTTGTCACAATAACAGCAAAATAAAGCTGCATTAAGCAGTAGCCTGTTACTGTGTCCGTGAAAACAACATAGCATTTTCTTCAGTGGGAGTGTTTGTATCATGGCACATTCTGTATCAGGCATTGGCACCTTTCCCAAACAAAGCTGTAAGCTCTCGGCTGTACAGCTATAACACTTTGGGCATATTTGGAGTATTTCTGGCTGTGTTTTTGGAAGCCATTCCTAGGGAAATCTCCCCACTTATGTCTCATCCTTGAGCCTTTTTAATTTGGGCCAACAGCTATGTTTTCTTTTATGCTTAAAGACATAAGTACTAAGGATTTGATAAAAAAAACTGGGAACCACAGTGAGTTCTAGTGGTTTGTAGGCAGGCCCTTTTGTCCTGTATGTTTGAGGTTCATAAACTGGTGGGTTTGTATTTGAAAAGGCTTTCAGGTAAAGATGAACTAGACTATAACTTTGTTTTTTCCATGTGTATTATTGCTTAAGTTAAGTGAGATTCTTTAAAAGAAAGGCACTGAAGGCTGCTAGACTTCAGTTGGCATGTTTAACTTGTCCATGCTATCACAGTGTGTGAGTAAGCACAGAAAGCATAAAGGTTTGTGTTGCCAAAGGTGAGTTTTGCGGAGACACTGGGTAGGAAAGTAGTTTTGTCCATGAAAATTGAGGCATCATTCCTATATCTGCATATATGTCCTCACTTGAAAGCAAGAGTCACATGGGTACTCAAAGCAGATGATTGCAATGACAGTCTTTTTCTATTTCAGGAAGTTCCATGGTTACAGTTCCCTGAAGGAATACTATGAAGAAGAAAGCTGCCTACATTACTTGCACAAGGTAAACTCTTGCAATAGACCCTGCTCTTCTACCTTCATTTTCCTACTGAACAGAAAATGGACCATGTTTTCTGTTGTTGATACCCAACCACAGCTGTCCTAGCTGGGATTTTCAGCAATAATCAGACACAGTATATTGGAGTGGGATTTCAGTTCTTGGTGCCCCTAATACTGGGGTAAATGCTCTGGGCTCTTAAGAGCTTAACTCTGACAGGTAATAATACCCGAGTGATCTGGATAAAGCCACACATTCAGCTGAACTGCTCTGCATGTATGAGGATACGGTGGGAAATGGGCAATGGCAGAGCTTGCAGATTCAAGGCAGGAAGACTTAGTAGAAACTGTGGAAGAGACTCAGGATGCTATCTAGCAGGCAGATGCTTAGAGCAAAGTTTTTGCAGAAGTGGGACTAGAAGATTAATTCCTCCTTGATCTACTGAGCTAAAGGACAGAGATGTTCCAAGGGAGTGTCCTGGACTTTAACCAAGGTGTTAACCAAGGTGTCCATAACAGAGCTGGCACTAGCTGCCTGATGTGCAAAGCAGTGCAGAGGGGGAAAGGGTGTAGCTGTTTGAATTCTGAGAATGGGAAAGATAATGTGACTCAATCTGTACTCTGAAGCCCTGCCCCTTTCATACAACTGAGTTAAAAAAAAGTGCTGCAAAGTGGAAAAACCACCACTCTTCATGTTTACTTTTTCGGCTTTTCTGATACTTCTGCAGGTAGAGGACAATTCTGAAATAATATGTCTTAATTAAGCTAAGGTGCCTTTACAGTTGGTAGGGTGAAATTTAAATACCAACCACTTACTGGTTTGGTTTTTTCCTCTTTTCTGCCACGTTTCTTGTTGCAGATCTATGTTCCTCTTCTGTTGGTTAATGCTGCTGATGACCCTCTTGTGCATGAGAGTCTTCTATCAATTCCAAGAGCTCTTTCAGGTATGTTGAAGCAGTTTCCTCCAGCTGTGAGTTTTTGTGTACCAGCAGCTTCCTTATTAACATCATGATCCATGATTTCAAAGCAGCTGGACTTATCTCCGTAGATGTGTTGTACTCTGAGAGGTGTACTAAGCCTCTTTAAATCACCAGTTGCTAGAACTAACAAGGCTAACCTCTAGCAGGAAGAAATTGAGTCCTTTCAAGCACCTTCTTTTGTTTTGGCTTGTGTTTGTAGTGAGCAGGTCCCATTCAGGTTAAATTCTTGAATGAAAAAAATGCTTCCTTGTGTCTTTATTCCTCACTGGAATTTGCTAGAAAGGTGGGTTATTACCATGATAATGTCTTGATCCAGTACAGATGAACAGTTCCCTTTGAAGGGGGGGCACATGCTGTCTGTAGTACTGAACTAGGACCTCTCATTTGAAAGGAGTTCTGTGAACTGTCTATCTTCAGCTAAGAAAATAAGTAAATTACCTTTAGGAGCTCAGAAGAGGGAGCTGGCTGCTGCTTTGTCCTACGGATAGTGGGTGCACAGGGATGGAAATGGAGTTCGCTCTTTTCCTGGTTGAAAGCTGTGAGCAGAGAATTTATCTACAGCTGCCTCCAGACTAAAGCAAGCACAGGGATTTTTCTCACTAGACAAGGAACAAGGTGGCTGATGTACTGTTGGAGCTTAGTGCAGCTCATCATGATGCTAACAGTCCTAGTTCCAGTTAGCGTGAGTTACAGATGCTCATTAGTTTAAGAATGAGCATTCTTATGGCAGTAAAGGTACTGCTGTAAGGGTCCAGCCAGCAGCACTTCTTGGGCACCCTTCTTGTACTGGCTGGGACTGGTTCCTGCAGTCTGTCCTGTTCTGAGAAGGGGTAAGGTTGTGTGCTTTGGACTTGCTATGGCCTCTGTCAGTGCATTTCTGCTTCCTACACATGACTACTCCTTTGATTCAGATGGTATGCCAAGGGTTGAGTTGATTATCACAACTTAAGATAATTTCATTCTCAGCTCCAAGATGTTAACCACCTGGAATTTTCTGCCTCCTTTTGTTTTACAGAGAAAAGAGAAAATGTCATGCATGTGCTGCCCCTCCATGGAGGCCACCTGGGATTTTTTGAGGGATCTGTACTATTCCCAGAACCCCTTACCTGGATGGATAAGCTTGTGGTACAGTATGCCAATGCCATCTGCCAGTGGGAGAAGACGAAGTCTCATTGCTCAGACACAGAGCAGGCTGTATCTGGCCAGGAGTAATTGACCCAAAGACTCTGAATCACTTCAGTGTATCTCCCCCTTTGGGAACATCTTGTTCCCTCACCTGCTGCTTCAGGTTTCCATTCTCCTTGATATCCTATGGCCGGGGTTTGATCACAGTGTTTTCTTCCAAAGTGGAGTTAAAGCAGAGGCTAATACCTGGTCAGAGCATCTTTGCATATACAGTCACTTGGGTCTGTAATTTACTGCTCTGCTTGAAGGTTGCTGATCGGGACTTGTTACAGGGTTATTGACTGCTTGCTTTAATATAATTTCAAATGTCAAAATCTCTTCACCTTTTTGATCTTCACCAGATCAAAAATTTGATCTGCAGCATTTGCTTAGGTCTAGATGATAACTGACTGTTCTCTGTCCCAGTGGTGGAAAAAACCCTGTACCAAGCCACAAGCCAGTGAGTGGTTCAGTTTGTAAGCCACTGAAATGTGGCTTGGAAAAGCAGATACTTGACTGCAAGTGGAGTTCCAGCCTTGCACCATCTCAAGGAGAGCCATCTCAGTCCTAGGAATGCATTTACAGAAGTGAATCAGTTTAAAATACGTAACTCCTCCATGCTTCAGCTATCTGGATTAGGGTGTCTTTTATGCTGGGACTCCAAGTAGAGAAAAGCTGCAGACTGGTAATACAAGTTAATGTTTCTGCGTAAGCATGTTCTCGCACCAGGAACAGATAAGTCACCTTGTTGTCATTGATGATTTTTGTTGTTGTTTGTTTGTTTGTTTGTTTGACCCAGGGCTTCTTAAAGTTGGCTCTGGCTTCAAAATGAAAGTCAGGGATTAAGAATCTGCAGGATCTTTCTGTGAGATCAGTCTGTTTTTAAGAATACTTCATAGAGAACTACGTGTTGGTAGAGATTAATTTGTTGGGGGGAAGGTATCTATTTAGATTTGCTCCCCTTATGTCAGGGTAAATTATACCAAACTTTTTACCCTTAACTTTCAAAGCATCAGATGGTTTTCAGACACATGACTTGCCTTACAGTTGATGGGAACTGGATGTCTCTAGCACTGTGCAACTAAAGTGATATCTTTGCAGAGCTAACTACTTCCATATCTATGTAAACAGTATAGGATTACTGGCTCCAGTAAGAGACTGGACTCTTCCTCACTTGATTTCCTTTTCCGGGCCCAGACATCCTCTTGAAGATGTAATGTGCAAAGTGAACTATGAAAGCTGTTTGCAGGAAGAATACCTACTCACTTGTGCTCCTCACTCAAGTGGCTGTTATGGTCTCTCTCAAGATGGTTATTAAAGACTCTGGTATATCCCCTGGAAAGAAAGATGTCCCATGACAATCTGGAGACTGAAACTTTGTGGTCAAAATCTTTTTTTAACTGTTTGTTCTGTCAATATTGTAGTCTCATTAATCCATCCTTAGGATGACTTTATCACATTGTCAGTGAAGTTCTGTTCTTGTCACGCTTCCTACATCAATTAGCACTTTATTGCATCAGCCTTGGTCTGTGTTCCAGGCACTTTAGCTTATAGCTTAAGGGCAAAACAAGCTGCAAGACTTCAGCCTGATAATATAAGGGAACGAACTGCCTGGACTGCCCTGCCCCTGAACTTCAGTAGGTTGGAGAGGTGGGCTTTTGTTTTACTAAAGCAATAATTAACTATTTGTAGCAAAGGTGCATTATCATATCAGGAAATTCCTTTCATTTGCCTTAGGCCAGACACCATGGCCTGTTACAATGAACTGTGGATATCTACACATTCGCCTTGTTAGTAAATCCAGGTTTCCTTTTTTCTTCAAAGAAAAGATGTGGCCAGGTAAGGCTGTAGGACTTGGCCATGCTTGTGGCTGTTCCTTAAGAAGTATTTTAGGGCATCAGTTGGCGAGGATATTCTTAGCTGGTGGATATCTTGTCTGTGTTGTTATCCTCTTATTCATACTGCATCTGTATATCACTAAAATCTGTCATAAGACATTTCAGAGTTTTGCTTAAGTAGCTGGTCATGTAATATTCATTGGATAGGACTTAAATATCTTTGCGCTTCAATAGAAGTGGAGTGTAAACAACACTTGTACACATCAAATAGATACAGTATAAATTTAGTTGTGTGGATATGGTTTTTATCTCCAGCAGTTTACAACTTTAGAAGTGTTTTGACTTTCATGGTACACTACAGCTGTAGCTTACACAGGTCATGGCTCTCTGCCTTGAGGAAACAGAACTGCCCTTCCTGTGCTGTGTGGACCCTTTCTCAGTCCAGATCTACTGTGCTGAAAAGAATATCAACTTCAGGCAGCTCTAGAGGAACAGAAGCTGTCCTTGGTACCAATACCACTGTTGAGATGCTGACCCCATCATATGACCCAACATGTGGTTACCTATGAAAGAAACATCAGTGTGCATCTGACCTCCTTTGAGAGCATATCTGCCTTCAACTTGAGAGCCTTATCAAAGAGGTGTGCTCTGCCTTGCTCCCTAGGCAGATGAAGCTCTGCTTTCCTTCCAGGACCTAAGACTGGTAGAACAGTTCAGCAGTTGACTGGCCTAGAATGTAAAAGTCAGGAATGTGAGAACTGGCTGGGTACTGTCTGGGAAGCTTGATGTGGAGGCAAAGCAAGTGTTTTGGCTCTTTCTTGGCCAGGTCATGCCTGTCCCTCTGAAAGTGGAGCTTTGTCCTGAGAAGCCTTTTCCTGGAAAAAAATTCCAGCTTCCATTTGGTAAAGATCATTCTTGAGGGACCAGGCTTTCAAATGGGTTTCTCTGTTTCTGAGGCGTGGGGAAGCTACCATGTCATATGTACCTTTATTTCAAACTGATTTCACTACAGCAGATGGCTAGTCAATCATTTTTAAGCAAGTCGTCTAAAATGAGGTGAGCAACTGGGTGGTTCTCAAAGCAGCAGGAGCTGTAGCTTTGTCTAATCAAGTATAGATTTTTCTTTTAAATTTGAAAGGCCTTTTCAAGGAATACTTCTTCCTGCCCCACAACTCAAGCCTTCATACTTCAGAAGTGCTGATGATGTGCACTTTCTGAAACTCTCAACTACAGAAGTAATATGGGTTTCTGTCTTGCTTCTTTTAACTGTTTTTTACTGGTTTTTACACTTCCCTTCTATAGCTGTTCAAACCACTTGCAATTTGACCAACTAATTATAATCTCTTTGGGGAAGAAGAGCGTTTTGCCATGGCTTGTTTGTGCAAGGTTTCTACAGCCTGAGGTTCAGCTTGCTGAGCTTGTAAGTGGAAGTGGGGGGGGGGGGAACACCCTGTCATCTTTGTCTCACCCAGCTTGATGCTGCTTTCAAAGCAAGAATCATGATGTCAGACTTGCAGCAGTAACTCAGATCTTAGGGAAGTGAGAGAGGAAAAAGTTAAAGCTGCAATGCATGCTTAAAGAACTTCAAAGAAAGGAATTGTGTGTTGAATCTTGCTGCTGACAGTGACTGGCAACTGATACCTAGTGCCAGTACCCCAAGTTATATAAGACTTTGTCCAGTCTTAATCTGAAATACTCTTATCTCCCAAAATAATGCAGTACTAGACTTGTGTTGTGGCCAGGTGGTCTTCATTTGCCCAGCAAACTCAACCTTTAAATGCCATCTGAATTTTTAAGGTAAAATTTTCTTTTTCATCTCTTGTCAAGACACAGGAGATGGAAATGTGCACTTGAAGATCATTGCAGTATAGTCTGATAGTGGAGTTCATGATTACAGCATGATGGTTCTGTCATGTGTACTGTTTGAATTTCAGACTGGGATTAGAAAAAGCATTAGCAGAGCTCTTCCCCAGGTAGTCTCACGTGGTATACACACCTCTCTTCTGTCACTGGATGTAAACAGCACTTGAACGTAAGCCCCAAGGACTCTCTCAATCAGATGGCAAGTTGCAGAACTTTGAACTATTTGATGGTTAGGCTGGTCCAGCCATCACCTTTGTCAGTGTCTGGAGAGATCTGAAGAGTGTAAGTGAGCGACTGGGACTTGCTCTTACTGAACACAAGGAACTTGCAGCTTCTACTACATCAGATCTGCCAGGTTTTTTAATGGTTCCTTGATTTCCTTCTACATTGAAGGTGTTTTCAGATGAATCTGGCAATGTTGTAGTTACAGGGTAAAGACAGACACTTGAACTTCCCTCAGCCTTTTTCCTGAATGTTTTTTCTGTGGTTCCTGTTTGTGAAGATACAGGTTACAAAGACAGGGCATTAAGCAAAGATGTTTGGAACTATTTGCTCCAGTACTGAATTTAGCTAAGCTACATGTGTCATCTGTCCTGGGTCTGTCACAAGTTCCTAGACCACAGCCCTTTGACACGTAGTGCCTTGCCCTTTTTCTCGTCTTCCCTTGACAACAGCATATCTAGAGACTTCAGTAACAATTCTGTCAGAGCTTTTGAGGCTTTGCTTTTTAATAGATGAATTTTCAGACTCTAGGTAAGGAGGCAGCTCTTGTGATGTGCACTGTACAAGTGTGTGCTGACTTAAAGAACCCTTGTGGGCAGCCTACAACTGGCTACAGACTATTTCAAGGCTTAAGATAGCCATGTATATATGCAGTGGATCACTTCCAGCTCTCTGTTCCTCTAGCAATAGGGATTGAGTCATAGGAGGGTTTGCTTTGCTTCATATGTGACTTGTTACCTTACAGTCCTAGAGTTCATGTCTAACCTCTCCAGCAATGAGACTACATCTCAAAAAAAAAAGGCAGTTTAGCAACTTCAGGATTTAATTGCCAAACTGTTCAGTCAGCTGACTTGCTTCCAAGTTTTTCTAGAAATATTATGCCTGTCTGGAGCTTACTGAAGTTCTTCACAGCCTTTTTCCAGGAGACCAGAGAAGGCCCCAACCATGTGTTGCACGTATAAGTCATTTGTTATGAAGAGCATTTAGTTTCTGACTCGCATCATGCTCTGTGTGTCCTTACTCCTTAGATGGATCTGTTCATTGTGTAGGTCCTGGAGCCACCGTGAACTCAAAGCAGCATCTCCTTCATGCCTTCTAGGTGAAAAGCAAACAGCCATTCTAGGTATGGGGACTTTCCAAGTTTTCTCTGAGTACAGAATGCCTCTCACAGCACCCCTCCCTTGGGCTGGTGTTGGTCTAACTGTAACCCTTTTATCACTGGGGGTGTCTGTTATCCTGGCCTGGACTTTCTCAGCTGTTGAAGGAGCTTAGGCATAAGAACCATCAATGAGTCAAAGGAGCTGTCAGCTTTCCACACTGGTGGAAGGGTTTCTAGGGTTACTCTGAACATCTGTTTGCTTGGTTTTGCTGGTTAATCAATGGACAGAAACACTGCAATCCAGGGCAGCATTTACCAGGTTGGCTTGGCTGGTATTGAATGGCCATTTTCAAGGCTAACACTCTTCAAAAGCTCCAGACCCCATCACTTGTGGATAAAAGCTTTTCTTTCCCCATGGCCTTGCTTAACCCAGGTAGTTTTAATGTGAGAAAGGAGCCCAGTCCTGTGAGGTGGCTCTACCCAAAGCCTTTTGGCCTCTTTCTGAATCATGAGCTTGCATTGTCTATCTCTGGTTGTGCAAGAGCTTTGATTAGATACAGAACTTTATTCTAGTATCTCCTTTATTGTTCTACTGGGTTGTTGACCCTTTTCATGGCTCCTGGAAACTGGGAAGTCAAAAAAAAAAAAAAAGGCAGCCAAACAATGTACTTGTATTTGATATAACCAAACCCTCCTGCCTAGCCCCAGTCAGCAGCTTTCCAAAGGAGTGTGTTTTCTCATTGTATTACTTGGAAGCTTGACCATAATTCCCAGCAACAGCTCGCTAGACATTCTTATAGAGAAAGTATAACCTCTTCCTCTGAAAATCCCCAGCTGAAGAAGTGTGTGGAGAACTTGGGAAGAGCAGACCTGTGCCCTTCTTGTTTTGCTCGTGCAGCTGTGTTAGAGTAGGCTGAGTGACTTCTCATGTTCTTGGTGAGCAGTTTACTAGGAAAATATTTTCCAGTTGGCAAATTATACCCTGGAACCATCTTTAAATGCTGCCCTGAAAAAGCTTGTGTACTGAGACACCCTTCCCACTGCCATGTTCTGAGTCAGATTCTCTGGAGCTGACAGCTGCAGGGGAGATGATTTGCAACTAGCAATGCAATTTTTCTATATCTGCTGATGTTTACCTTTAAAATTATATATAAATATATATAAAACAAGGTTTTTGATTTTTTTCTTTAATTT
>JANHFX010021233.1:0-14024 GCA_027560015.1 Chloroceryle amazona | reverse complement strand
ACACAGCTCCATCTGCTGCTGGGCCCAGCCTGGGACTCTCCCAGTGCCTGCTCCACAGCACCAGTGGTGACAGTGACATAATTGCCACTGGGGGGTTGGGTTCCATTCTGGGTTTGTATAGATTTGTATGCATTCCATTTTTATTATTTTCATTGTGATTCAAGCTGTCCCAGTTCCCTTGTCCACTGGCTGAGTCCTCTCCCTCATTCCCTTTCTCTCCCCTGTGGGGTTAACAGTGGCTGGGGCAGGTCTAGCAGCTGCCCTGGCCCTAAACCACATCAACTGAACATTGCAGTAAAAAGTGTACGAAAAGCCTTGGGCAGCAGGTAAGAGTTCACCCCTTTTGACTGATTTACCTTCAAGCCAATCTAAATTTGCACACATCCAAGAGCAGTAATAGTCCTTGCTTGCCAGGGTGGTGAAGACAGGGACACTCAGGGTGGAGGACACAATGAAGACGGACTCCTCAAAAAAGCCAGGGGTCCCATTTCTCCAGTGGCCACTGGAAGCAGTGCTTATACCCTCTCTTTAAAACAGAGCAAACCCCTGAAGAGAATGTGTGATGTGCTAGATCCACACAGACACACTGGAGAGACTTCTGAAGCTCAAGAGTCAGCGACCATTCGTACCCTTCCACTGACAATTTCCTCTTGTTTAGTTCTAGGCAACCCCTCACTGCGTGTATCTCACCACTGACAGAGCCAAATGCCTGGCATTGCTTCAAATAAATCCCATCCAACCTTCTGAAATGGCTTCAAATACACAGATGACTACGTACTGTGAATTTCAGGTACCTTTTTTTATTCTCAAACTCAACTTTTGCTGACCATGAATTCTGTGAAGCTGGTGGGTGGGAAGAAGAAAGGAAAATGGAGCCCTGTGTAGAGTTTGCCAGAAAGCAGCCCAAGGAGATCTTATGGAACTGGACTGCAATTGTTCAAGATAAAGGGAGAAACTACCTGAGCAACGTTGCACTTGTTAGCAGATATACCTAGTAAGTTAGGGATGATACAACCAACACTAAAAGACAGGCAACAGTGACCTGCCAAGCTTCAAAACTTTTCTCAAGCCACTCCTCTTTACGAAGAGTAGGAGATAAATAATGTATAGGAATTTATAGAGATTTATCTTTAAGACGATGAGGAGATCAATATTTATAGAAACAGCAGTGTAGGTTACCTTTTATTTCTCTCAGTGAAGACTGGAAGGAAGGACACACAAAGTTATCCCCCTCAGGATAAACTCTCAGAGGAGATTCCTGGCTAGTGCAGAAGCTCTAGAAAGGGTTTATATGCAGCAAGTTCATCAGTGGTTCGAGTGTAAGGTTTTTACTTGGTATTGTAACCAACCAGTAATGCAGACACCCAGTACTTTCCCCAGCTGAGCAGGAACTTATCGGGGTGTTAAAGCAAGCCCTTCATTACTCTGAAGCTAGAGAGCAGCTTTGCTTCAATCACTGCTGATAGCTCTGGGTCCCAAGGCTCATAAAACCTGTGCAGAAATGAAGGGTGGAAGCCATTCCCTGAACTACTAGAGGTGTTTTAGAAGTGACTGGCAGTACCTTTTGACTTGCTTCGCACTCCTTCTCAGGCTTAAGGGAGTCCTCTACTTCTCAGATTTGCCGGGAGAGGTGATGGGAGCAGCACCACCGCTTGGCTGTGTCGAACACGGGGCTGCTTTGCGTGCTCTAGCACACTCCTTCCTCAGGCTGGTGACAAGTAATCATCCACACTGAGCTAAATGGCAATCATCTTAATTAACAGAAGCATGGGTAAAGTGTTTGAAGGTAAAGAACACAAAATACCGCTTCTAAAAGGGAGGTCAACCTCCTCATCTCCTTCGTTGTGCTGGCTTATTTGCTGCCATTATGGATGCAGCTGTGAACTCCAGAGAATGGATTCAATCCCAAACACACATCCAAGCTACACGCGTCTGGTCACTTTTACCAGACACATTTGTTCACCCTCAGCAACACCTCTTTAAAACCTCACACGCACATACTTGTGTTTACCAAAGTCTTGCATCATTTTACTGTTATTATACCCAAACAGTGTTTGGATCTTTCCTCCTCTTTTGCCTTCCAATTTGCAAAAACTCGGCTTTGTTATCAGTTGGGAAGTGCAGTCCAACTTACTGTAAGCAAGGAAGGATAACTTGACATTTCTAGTAAGAGAAAACAGTCCAAGAGCAATTGCTTCTTGGGAAGATGTTTTCATAGACCATAATACTTTGGATTAATTAACTGTAACATCACTCTCCTCGTTTGGTAAAGGGATGCTCTCACTGACAGCTTTCTTTAGAAGTAATGACACTTTCCTCTTTGGAAGCTGTTTCTCATGTGATGATGATTACAGTGCCATTCATAGCTCCAGCATCCCCATGTGTAAGAACACACCGAAATACAGGCACACATTTCTTTCCTAGAATAAGATAATCAGTCTGAAGAGAAATTAAAACATGATGGAAATGCATTTTCAGTTAGCACAAGGATTTTCAGGAACACAAAATACCAGAGGTAAAATGCATTTGCTATTAGAAGTGGATGAGATGTATGAAATCATTACGTTCCCAGACCCAGCAAGCCAGCAGGTTGTATGTGTCATGGGTTTATAACCAGCTAAAAAACCCCTGGACAACGAGAGCAGTTTCTTCTAGGGAGAAGTTAAACACGCATGGCATTTTTGGACGTCTTGCCTTGTTAATACCCAGTAGCACTCTCTATTTTGAAATGCCACTTGCCAGGTTATAGCACTGCACTCTAAGCTGCATCACTGTGTGCCAGCAATGACTTCAGGGACCTAATCCAGCTACAGAGGGCTGAATCTTTGCTCTACCTTTTCCTCAGGGGGAAGCTGTGAGTTTTGCAGTAGAATTCCAAGTGTTTCCCAGCTATAGCCACGTTTCCCGAGAGGAGCGAGTCTGTGTATCATTAGGAAAGAGATTGTCTGGGGATGCCAACTGCACTGAAAGAGACTAATGTTTTTAACTCACTAAACATGTCTCAACTTGGCAGCATGCTTATCTAAAAACCCAAAATATTACTTTTGCTGGTTTGGGTATGCAAAAATTCAGAGATAAGGTAATGCTCGAACCGTACACGTTTGGGCTAGAGCAGGAAAGGTTTTTTTTCATCTATGAAGCGATTGTGAAAATAAATTTGTTAAGGCTTTTTCAAACTCAATCTTAAAATTTGGCTGCTGCAAGCTGTATTTAAATAAAGCTTTTATTATGAACCCGTTTATGAAGAAACAAGCTTAAAATCTGTTGATTCATACACAAGTTACAAGATAAACCACATTTGTTTCCAGAAGCTTTGGTGTGTTTGTTTTCTGGAGAAAGGATCTGACAATTCAATGTTCAGGCAATATTTTTTCTACTTTTTTTTTCCTGTTGTGTCATAGAATATTCCCTCTATTCTGTTGTTTGTGGGGTTTTTTTTTATCATAAGTAGGAACGAATTACTTTTTATAAAGCACAGAAATTTTTCAGACTGAAAGAGATTAGAAGTCACTCCAGCCAAACTCTCTGCTATAATTTGTCTGCTCTTTGCTACACTTTGTGCCCCTAGAAACCCTTTGCTCTCTCCCAACACGCACGTACAACTCTGAACTACTTCAGACAATGACCTACTGCACCGTACGATGATCGGTTAAAAACCCCACTGCTTTAAGATATAAATCCAGTTAAAAAAATCTAGATCTTAGTGGATAAAATACCATAAATATGGAAGAAATGTTTAGTGCCCTTCATTGTTTATTGCCCTTTATTTGCCCTCAGCAAGATCCACATAAGGAGAACATATTACCCCTTGATGCATTTCCCAGTTAACTATAGGAAGTTTACCCTCTGGATAACATCCGAATGTGATGCCACTTCAGAGATAAGAGAGCAGCAATCTCAGAGTTGGAGAGAAACCTTTCATACAGTGAAGAACTAAAAAAATAAAAGAAAGAAGGAAAAAGCTCCCCCCCAAATGTCTTTTTTTTTCCCTTTAAAATTAATTCTTGATCTATATACTTCTAGTAGGTGATGAGATATCAGATAATCTAACAAAATACTGCCAATTATATCTATCTACATATACATTTTTATATGCACACATATGAAATCTGCAAAAATAGAACATTTAAAGCTAACTTAATGTTTATCCTGTCAATGATAACTGCAGGTGTAGCGATGAGGAAGCTCTTTTCTGCAGCAAGCATTCAGTGTGTTCACATTCTTACTGCTCCAAACTCCAATTCATCCCAGTGGTAGAGTTGGTACCTTTTAAAACTACAGTTTGCTTATCTGAGAGTGAACAGTCACCGTGCGACCCCTGATGAACACCACAGGGCATGGAATAGCCCATGGATTCCTTGTCCCACTCAGAGAGCTAGAAAACTAAGCGAGGCAAGAGGAAAAGGAAATGTGACAAATGCAACCAGGAGGGGAAACAAGAAAAAAACAGTGGGGGGTGATGTGGAAACAAACATAGGTAGCTATCCATGTAATGTTTCTACCCGATGCCTTACTGAAATGCTTTTCAACCACCACTCTGCTATGTCCTTTCCTCTTAACAGGGGGGGTTCACAAGCCACTGAACTTTCTCCTTGCTGTTCATGATAACCACTCCTACCTCCTGGTGAACGTTGCTGCTCAAATCTCCTCAGAGATCTATTGATTTTCTCTCCGCAGCATGATGTTAACTGACACGGAGTAGCCCTTCAGGCACTAAGGATGTAAATTAGCCTAATCTCAAGAAAACAAGATGTGCACTTAACCATAAATATTTTTATATATATAAATCACATCAAACAACATACCTGCTACTCACTTTTATATCAATCACTCCTTGTGTCAGATCTACTTCTGAGGTTATCCAAAACCCAAACACGCAACATGATTTTTATTCTTCCAGGTCTGAGTAATGTTTACAGACATTAATGCTATATCCATTTCTACAATCATTCCAGACACATTATATAACTTTATTTTTTTATTTGACAAGCAGCAGTATCATGTTCATCTTTTTTTTTTTTTTTTTTACATTTTAATGTAGATACAATTATTAGGTTATCTGTCATATTACAATATTTAGGTTTTTTTGTGGTTTTTTTTGTCTTTTTTTATGATTTTTTTGTGTTTTTTTTTGTTGTTGTTTGCTTTTTTTTTACTTTGTCTTAAGATACATTAAAAAACATCAACTGCAAACGTGAAAGGGGAAGAGAAAAAAAAAAAAAAAAAGAAAAAAAAAAGCATGGTACCCAACCGATTTTCCACATTTCAGCAATACTTCACTCATTCTTTTAGTAAAGTTTTAAGAAATGTCATAATGACATGAGCTTGAAATATCTATAGGCATTTTCCTTGACGCTCATGGCATGGCACTGGTGATGTTGTAAACAGCAGAAAAACAGGGGCTGCCAAGTGACCAGTTAAGGAGGCCCAGGCCGCCTCTTCCCACAGGAACACACCAAACAGTGACAGCAATGATCTCCTTACAATCATACCTGCAGGATAGCAACATCATGCTACGTAACTGTACTCGTCTGCAGAGGCCTGGCTTCGCTCTATGTACTGTTTGTCTATCAGAACTTCAATGCACTTCTTAATCATGCTGATACTGGGGTTAAATCTAGCTCTTGATTGGCTAATTACCTGCAAAAGAAAGACACGTTTGGGGTTATATTTATTTATGGCAGTTATAAACGCTGCAGGAATATTTGCTAAGGGCTTTAAGGCAAATTTAAGATCTTTTTGTTTTAAAGTTCAGTTGAAATAAAGCTGGAATAGTTAATTTATAACAAAGAAAGTGTTTCTGAACATTAAGGATACTTCAGCTGTCTGCTCAGCTCACTGGTTCGGTTCTCCTGGGTGGTAACTAGAGCTTTTCAGTCCCCTTGCTTGCTTAATTTGTCACAGTACAAATGAAGACAAATATTCAGGTTAAATATTAATCTAATATTAACACACTTCTTCACCATTATCATAGTTTAAGCAAAGTGAAAATTCTGTAAAACAGTTAAGTGCCTTTCCACGCTGGCTTTGCTGACTTCTCTTCCTACACAAGGTGCCTTTTCTTTCTGTTTGTGTTCTTTCAAGCTTCTGCAATATTTAATTTATGGACTCACAGATTGTATTTGAGCTCCAGCAGTCTTACTGGGAAATTAAATGCCTGAATAATGTGTTAATCTTGGTTTTCTTAACAGTTTATGCAATTCTGAACGGTTAAATTTCACTCGATAGTATTTTTCAAGACGATCACTAAAGTTGAGCACCATTTTATTCTTATCCATAAACACTTCTCTTATGGTAAGAGAAGACATTTTCACTTTAGATTTGTGAAACCTGTTTTCTTTAGAGCAGTAAAAAGACAAGTTTAGAAGACATGTAAGCAGGTACATAGCAAATTAACAAAAATCAGACTCTAATTATAAAAAGACCTTATTCAGTCTCGAATAGCAGAGTTTAGATACAGTAAAAATGCAGGCTATCCTTGGAGATTTGTTTGCACTGTTAGGAAAAAAATAACACTTCTTTTTCAGGAAATTTGCTGAAAATCCCAGAATGACACTTTTAATCACAGAAAACGAAGCCCTAGTAGTAATGCTTTTGTAAAGTTACACTATTTCAGCGCTGTTGCAGCTGCCAGGATATGAGACGTGAGCTGGGTTTGTTGTGTTTTGTCCAAGTTCCAGCCCGTGTAGGGCTGCCCACCTGGTCCTGGAAGGCACTTGAACTGCTCAGCTGCCTGGAGGGTGTAAACAGAGTCCCTGTGCCACTGACCTCGTTTCCTACACAGTTTGAGGCAATCAAGATGAACCTCTCTTTCTACAGTCGCTATGATTTGGCAAGCTCTGTCTGGTTAAGATGGAACTTTGTAATATATACAGCAAAAAAATTACTGCAAGAACCAACCTATACGTGTATTGTGGAAGAAAATGCCACTGCAGGCAAAAGTGGAGGTGTCTCTCAGCAGTTCTCAGTTTTGCCCATTCCCTTGCAGGGAAGAGGAGGAAACAGTGTGCAGGAACAGAACGTGCAGCTCTCTGAACTTGGAGAATTTTTCAGACAAAAGGTCTTTCTGCTCAAGCATCACGATACATTTTGCCCGTAGTTTCTCATTTGTTGTGGAAAGAAAGTGTTTTTATTTCATCTGTGTTTCCTCTTTTCTTTACAACTTTTCATGGCTGGCTCTGTCCCAGCTCTAGAGCTTGCTGGAGCCCTCTGTGAGCCAACAGAGCTCTCACCAGGTAGAACTCACCCAGCAAAGCAAACAAAAAGCTCTAAAGAGCGAGTTTTGTTGGGCTAGCAGCCAAGGGTCTGGTATGTTCCACAGCAGTACAAACGAGAAGAAACTTGGTGGTAACAAGCTAATAGATCTGCTCAGATTTCCCCTAACTGCAGCCCTACACTCGAACTGATTGTCATCATCATACTTTGTGTATTTACTTAGGACAAAGGTAGAATTTTGTTTGGGAAAGGTTTTGTTTTGTTTTATCAAAGATAATACAAATAAGAAGGGTGGATGGAAATAGCTGATGGTCAGAATAAATAAAAAACCCGAATTCTGGGATTGACTACACTGACCCTTCACTACTCCCATGCACCTTTTTCATTAGAAGGGAAAAGCTATTTCATCCTGCAAGTGACTGCAGCACGGAGCTGAAAGCAAAACTATCTATCCTGGGTGTATCCAACCCGATGAACAGTTCAGGAGAGACCACATACTGACACAGACAGGTCTGTGAGTATTTTCTTCTCACCCTAAGTGAAGTGTGTGGTGCTGTATTATAGCTGTTGGAATCAGAGCTGACTACATGAAGGCTAGGAGTCTTCCAGTCATACCTCTTAACAACAGTGTAATTCTGCCCTTACCTCAGGAAACAAACATAATTAATGAGGCAAGAAAATAACTATCCATAGTAAACAGACTTCCTTTCAGAAGATTCATTCTTACTCCTCAAGAGGTCATACTAGAAATTTTGAGTACATTATATATAAGTATATAAACATCAGGATAAAAGTAACAATGTCACCATAATTAGTAACAATATCACAAATGAATGTTTTAAGAAATAAAAAGGCTCTGAATGGTAAGTCAGATCTTACTACAAAGTTAGCAGGGAAAAAAAGTAAGTTGAGCAGCCAAGTAATTAGTGATATATACTCTGGAAGTTTAATAGAAGTGATGGTTATTCATTTTTTGAATAAAGGTCAGTCTAGTGAGAGAGCTGAGCGTGTTCAGTCGGAGCCACCGGCCAGTTTGGCCGTGTTCATATAACATGAATTAAAACAAGTTACTGAGCTCAGTGCAGACACAGCAAGGTAAAACTAATTCTTGATGTAATTTTCATCTCTGTCTTTAAGCATTAACTACATCAAAATGTGTCTCCCCACAATCTGCTCTAAAACCTGGCAATAACTCCTGAAGTTACATTTACATCACAGCCTGCAGAGAAGACATCTGACATTTTAAAGGCTCAGGCTCAGGTCCTAGGAGCAGTTTAGCTGAGGCAGCGTGGAGATTGGCACAAATTAATTCAGAGTGCAAATCAGAAAGAAAAAATAACCCTAGCAGATTTTTGTACTGCTTCACCTTATGGCTTGAGGTTTCTCAATTGCTCATTTCAGGCTACATCAGGTCCTCACGCTATACTGCAGCAGAGACAGCAATTATTTAGAAGCCTAGCCTTCAGTTGTAAATGCTCTCTCTAATCTAGCTAGGATATAAGTAGTATTATATTATTAACCTGCATGGATGAGCAGGGAGCTTCTGAAGGAGATTTCAAGGAAGAGAGAAGGATACAGCTCATGGAAAAAAGGACTTGTCAGTTGGGAGAATTAGTCAGGGTAATAGTCTCAAGCAAAGTACATTTTGAAAACCTTTTCTAAGAATTCGAGACTAGGAAGAAAAAAATATTTTCAGGGATGGACCAATGCTTGCCTATCATTTTCTAGCTTTAACTGTAAATTCTTACAAGATTCCATCATAACTGCACGGATGATTTAAGTAACAGGATACCAAAGAACCAAAGATTTTGAGTGCAGTAAGGACCAACACTGCCTACATTTTCTCGATATTCAAAATCAGATTTCTTAAATGAAGCTTGCTTTCAGAGTATTTGTGTACAAGTCCTGCTGCAATATCCAAATCCTTTAGGATGTCTCACGTTGCAAGTTCTGGGCTTACGAGCTCTCCGTAGCTGCTTATTTTTTTTTTTTAGGAAATAAAAATTAAGTGGTGGGTGTGGTAAACTTGCTCCTCCATCATAAAACAGAAAGCACACAGCAGATCTCAAAATGACTGAATGTCTCTCCATTTCCATGCTCCAAATGGTCAAATAAAGCAGGAATCTTTATTCCCTCTCCCAGCAGTCCACTCTGGGGCTATCCAGGAAGGCTCAGGAGCCACAAGAATGAATTAGGCTGCAGAATGAATGCCTTGGAAGGCTGAGAAAACTAAAACTGGGAATTGGTTGAAAGGAGCAAAGCTTAGAGTAGAATAAGAAATAAAATTAGGCAGGCAACCAGCAGAGATGGGAAGGCAGAAGACCAAAAGAAATAGTACTTTCTTCCCAACCAAGCTGTAATAGTTCACAGACCATTAATCTAGAACCTCAAAAATCTAGACAACTGTGCCACTTAATAAAATCACAATTAGAGCTCAAAACTGGTTAGGAGCTTCTGTGGAAATACCACACCTAGACTATCCATACTCAGGTTTTCAACTGAACCTGTAGCTCTGTCAATGATTCTTATGGGATACAACATCTGTAGGTATAGAAGCAGCCAAGAGGAAAGAGTGAGCACACAGACAGTGCTTTATGAGGGGTGGCCAGGAGTGCTCCAGTATTGCAGTTCAAAGCAGACTCCAGTGAAATTCTCACTGATTTCACCCAGGTATTAGCTTTAACACGAGAGAGTTTTGTTGGTATCTGTTTTGCCCAACTATCTTGCAGATTTTCACCACCTCATGCTTTAGAGGATTTTTATCTTACCTCCTGAATAAGAGCGTTATGCCGCAAGACTTTGCGTGCTTTCATGATACGGACTATAGCAGCTTGAAGATACATTTTTCTGTCTTCGTCTACAGCGCTTCTGGTCTGCTCCATCTCCTGTGGCAGAAGAAAACCAGTAATATGGTAAGATCAAGAAACACTTCATGAAAGTATCTTGAATCTATACATTCTAATTTATTTAAAGTGGTCAATGAAGAGAATAATCTAGGTGGTGTTCAATTCCAGGCAGAGAACGTCCATACAGGTCTCCTGAAAGTCAGCAGGGAGGTAGAAGCGAGACATCCAAATCAGCATTTTTGCTAGGGAGAAAAGCAAGCAGAATTTCCTATAATCTATTGGGTTTGGCAACACGTACGTCTCCTGCACAAAATCCTGAGTCTTGGGAGATGTGCAGGGAAGGTAGATAATCAACACGAGCTAATTTTAACCCCAGGAAAACAGCTGATGGGCTCTGCTTGTCTAAATACCACCAACAAAAGAGTTTTCTTTGGATAAGACAAGCTAAATGTCAATCCCGTTTGGGACAAGAGGAAGAGCTCATTTATCTTTTTCTTCTGCTATTCCCTATTCCTTCTCCTGCCTATATTTAAAGTACAAAAAAAAATGCAGTTCTTAAGTTTCAAACTTAAATAATTTACTTACAGTGATGTAAATCTTACACAGGGACTCTTACTTACACCAAACTAATCCAATAAATTCAGTTTTAAAAAAACAAGCTTCCTAAACTGTTCAAGTTAGGAAGCCCAAGGAATACTTGCCTGTGGTGTGTCTTTCTGCATCGATGTAGTGATTTTAAATTTTGTTCGTTTACTGCTGAAGTTCATATTTAGTGAAAATGTGGACTCTGCCTCTATGTCTTCCTGCAATAAAGAATCTTTTTAATAAATCAGAAATGGAACCCGAAAATTAGAACAATTTACTTGGAAAAAAAAAAAAAATCACAGAAACGATTCCAGGTTTGTAGCTGGAAATGGAATTTATTTTTTTTAAGCTACTACTAACCTGGAAATGAAGACTACTTTAGAAAACACTGTAAAGAACTCTGACATACAGCAATTTTGCTAACAAATCAGTATGATTAAAGCAATTTCTGCTTTAATACTTTGACAGTTTATCTTAGGTGCAAACACTGTCCATTTAAAGTCAGTTTCTCCCAGCAAAGAAATTAGGATTTGCTTTATCTGTGGCAGAACCTCAAGAGAGAGAGCTGTTGCCACTAATGTTGCCTTCCAGAGCTAGAGGGAAAACATCTAAGCATTCTGCTATGTTATGTTATAGCAGAAACAGTTGGCAAGCTGCAAATTCTGCAGTTCCACATCTATCTGTACATTGCTAATTTTTTTCCTGTCAGAACCTCAATTCTTTCGCACAGGTAAAAGTCCATTTCTTTCACCAAATGGTAACTATTCCCTGCAGTCCAAATGCTTTTACATTCAGCTAACAGAACGACCTGACCCATCTCTGCAGCTTCAGGCAAGAGGCTGTACAAGTGTTACCAATTTCCAGCAGAATAAAGTTGCTGGGCTCCTTTGACTTTGGAATCTTGCCAAACCATAGTTGCCTCAAGTCCAAATCCTTTAGTAAAGACAGTCAACATTATATCTAAATATACACTCAAAACAATATCAATGCTAATTTTATATTCTGAAACAAATACTCTTTATTACAATCTTTTGTAATACTGAGGCACAGTATAGAAAATTTAATATGAAAGGGCAAAGATCAACAGCTTTAAAAGATATAAGCAAACATTAAATTCTAGCATTTTTCTGCTTGCATGGCGGAGTACAACCCAAAATAAAGTCAAAAAGCATGATTCTAACGAAGCAATAAAGATTTTGCCAAAAGTTTGGGGTTTTTTTACTTTTTTTTCTCTCTTTCTAATAAAAAAAGAACAAAAGCAAACTACAAAACCTCATACATGGTACTTTTCTGTGTGGCTCAGATACAGGTAAAGAGAAGTTAGTGTATTTAATTTCACTGCTTGACTCACTAAAATTCACTGGCTTACTCAGTAAGCAACCTGATAAGACTGTCTACAGCTCTGTTTTCACATTGCTGGGTGGAGCACAAAGAAAACAGAATTAGCAGAGATCTGAATACAAGAGCCTGGAAGTTAAAGAACCAGAGAATGCAGTGGTGAACATGAAAATGTAAAACAGCTGGAAAACTCTATCATTCACTCCCCCATGGCATATTCTTAAACAGCAGACATAAAAACCTGTAAATCCTCTACATAATGGGCAATTGCCTAAGATTATGAAAAGCCTCACTGTTATCTGCACTAGCTCCCAGTATGGTATTTCACCTATGGTTTAACAGACATCTTCCCAGTCACTGTTCCAAGCTGAGATCATTTCTAGATATTGGAAGCGTGTCCCGTGCTTCAGCCAAATATCAGATGCTCCTTGTGATCTCACTTTCCATATTCTAACCTTTTCCTGGTTTAAAAAAAAGAGTAGCTTTGGATTTCTTCTTGTAAGTGAATGGCTTATCTCAGTTTCTTCTGCCTGATACTGTCAGAATAACAGGCTCTCTGGCCTAGCTGGCTGGAAGCACGTGCTGTTTGCAGCACTTCAGTAGCACTTCTTACGTACCAGTGCCACCTGCACACTTTGCTGTATGGGAAAAGAGGTAACTTGTTTTACATATGTTGTACAGAAGTTGAACAGGTAGAGTCAGAAATAGAACCTGTATCAACGACTGTCTTAACTACAAAGCTCAGGTATTACTGGAATTCCACAAAACTCATGCTGTGAAAGAGTTTGGCAAATTGCAGCAAAAATCCTCTCACACAAGCCCTCCTTGCTCTCTTTCCTCTTCCTGTAATCTGTCAGCAAGTAAGAACATGGTTGTTGTTACTTTAAGTCTCTTAATCCCACATATGTATTTTAGGATCTCTGTGAGACACTTTGGGTTACTACTCAGGCTCCTTCCCATGACTCAGTATTATTTTGAAAGGGGTGTATTTAGAGAATATTCCCCTCCAACAGCAGTGGGGTTAAAGCCACATGGCTGAAATGCAACAGAAAACAAAGAGTCTCAGCATTGTCACCTTTGCAGCACACTGTGCTGTTAGAGCACAGCGAGCCTCGATGACACACTCCGCTTCCATCTCTTTCCTTACAAATATGCATTTATTATTGTGCACCAGGGTCAAAAATACAGTTGGGGAAAAAAAAGAAAGTAAAAAGCAAACAGTGAATTCTTTTGTATTTAAAAGAGCCCTCAATAAACACGTGAATCACAAGACTGAAAACAGGGAAGTTTTTAATATCGTGACTGCATACCTTGTCCGAGTCATGGTTGATCATTTTGACATCAAGTAAGGATTTGATGGTTTTTGTCAGTTCCTTCTCATTCATTTGTGTACTATCCTGGAGCTCCTTGTAACTGACAGTTTCACTGTTGTTGAAGGCAAGCAACACTGCCATTTGGTATGTTGTGACCATGGCTACGTAAGGTTTGCACAAGTAATTCATTTTTACTTCGCCTGTAATGAGACAAGTAGTATTTCATAAATGGATGGAATATGCTGAAAAGTCATCTAAATCCTATCTACCAGAGTTCCAGATGTACAATTCACACCTTAGGATGCGTTTAACGGTTGGAACGGGAAGATGGAAACTGATGTTGTGCATCTACAGAATCTATAGTAATAAAAAATTGCTTCAATGCATTGCAGTATATAAACCTCAGTTAGTGTCAGATTATACAGGATCACACAACAGTGACTATGGGAAATTTGTTCCAAGGAAAGACTTAAAAACAGTATAAAAGACTTCTCCATTAAAAATTATTCATAGTATTCTTACTCTTTCAACTCTCCTGAAATAAAAAAGAAAAAGAAAAAAGAGGAAAAGCAAAGAGCAAAAAGAAAAAAGAGGAAAAAGAAAAAAAAGCAAAAATCAAATGCCAAAGGAGGGAAAAAGAGAGAGAAAGGAAAAAAAAAGAGAAAGGAAAAAAAAAAGAGAAAGGAAAAAAAAAAGAGAAAGGAAAAAAAAAAGAGAAAGGAAAAAA
>JANHFX010021232.1:0-21225 GCA_027560015.1 Chloroceryle amazona | reverse complement strand
CTAAGTTCCCCCTTTTGCAAACTTAGTTGTAAAATTATGTTATTTCCAACCCCCCCCCCCCCCCCCCCCCCCCCCTTTTCTTTTTTTCTCCCCTTACCCACAGATGAAGCCTCTGACACCCAGGAAGAATGAAATATTCACTTTTACATAAGACTACTTCAGAAGAATGTGTATTACCAGCATCCTGGCACGTCTTTTTGAAATAGAAGATCCTGTCTAGATATGTTAGTCTCCTCTCTGAGACAGCTAACTGCCACTTTTCTGCACTGATGGGGTGGTGTAGCTGTGGTTCAGCAAGGTGCTCAGATATTCCTCAGTTTGGCAGAGCCCAGGAATCTTTCTGGGCTGGATGTGAAGAGCACACACTTGAACAACCAGATGCCTCACCAAGCATCTCTCTTGCTCATATGCAGCTAGGTCAGGTGAACTGCCATCCTTTCCAGACGATAAGAAATAAACCGTTAAAGCTGGCAAGGCATTTCTGAGCTCAGGTTGCACCAAGTACCTAACTTAGCTTGCTTAGCTTCGGAAAAGCTAAGGTGAAGACTTGCTTGGCAGGGTTTCCTTTCCCTGTGGAAATTACTAGGAAATATCCAGTGAGCAGAGGGGCAAAGAGATGTTGGGAGTGTTCTGTTAGTCCCACAGCTGCCTGTGCCGTTTCTTCTAAGCAATGTGTTTAAGCTCATACCCATAAATAGATGCTACTGGATGATGACAGAAGTAATTGGAAATGCTTAAGGCAGCTACTCCATAAAATCATTTGCATTCACTGGGTTCCACCTGGGCCCTTGCTGTACTATCCTTCCTCTGCTCACTGACAGGCAGCACATAAAATGGGTCACTTTCCTCTCCCTTGAGTATTTTATCACTAAAAAGGGGAAAGCAAAAGGTCGGTCTTCAAAGGGATTTCTTGTCTGCATCTCTGTGCAACTTCAGCAATCTGGGTAATCTCAGGAGCAGGCCTTTCAAGATGCACATAAGACCTCTGACAAAATCACTGCCCCGATATCACAGTGCTTCCTCCTGGGTGGCTCCTTGCTGTCTCGAGGCTGACATGCATAAAAAAATTGTAGATACTAAAGCTGACTAAAGATGCATATAGTGCACTATTCTGGAAACTAGCTCAGGCAATTCAGCCCCTTCTTTCAACTAGTCTATTCTTTAAGTGTCATCCTTCTACAAGTTTTAGATAAAGAATTAAAGAATGACTATATAGGTACCAGGCCACCTGACTGCAAAGAATCTACTTTCCTACAAACTAAGCATTAGCACATTTGCACTCAAACCTGCTCACTTAAGGACCCACAAACTCTGCACAAGCAAAAACCATTACCCAAAATCTGCCAAATGAGCTATTTCAAAATCAAAGGGAAGGGAAAAAAATCCATAGACATAGACACACCTCTTACCTCTCCCCTCTGGCCAGTTGCAGAGAGTGAAATTTCAGTCACTTCTATGGTCCCATTTAAGCCCAAAGCAAGCAGGGCTTTATCACTGAGACCCAACACTACAAGTGCCATCAGGAGCACCGACACCTTTTCTCAACAAGGTACTGCACCACAAGACAGACTGCTGCATGAGCCAAAACAAACACACTTTGCATACATTCTGGTACAAAGTATATCTAATTTAATTTTTAGGTTTCCACCGGAAATTCATAAGGGATCATCCTGAGTCAACTGGGTAGGAGACAGCAGGCACAGAAGATCTTACAGGTTAGATGCTGGGGAAGATGGGGAAGGAAGGTGAGCAGTGTCTCAGCATCAGCTGAACCAGTGTAGTAATTTCAAGCAATGTTTAAATAGAGTTGTTGACTAGTGACATGAAAGAAATGTACTGGAAAACATGAAACATTTAAAAATCAGTGGGGAAAGTATGAGATGATGATCTGCAGTTCCAGTAAAGTCAGCGTCACCGGTAGATATGCTACATTGTGAAACCACAGAAGCAAGCCAGTACTCTAGCACAAAGCAAAGCACAAACTAGTCCTTAGCTAGGTTTTTTAGGGTCATTCCTTGCTTCACCAAATGCTGCCTTAACATGTACCAACACAGCAGCTCTACCAAGAGAATGATGGCCAAGCAAAGTTAATGCAATTGCAGGTATAGGCACTGTTAGCTCCAAGAAATAACATCAGAACAAACACTTCAACATCAGAATTGCCAGCTTGCAAACTAACATCTCTTATAAGCCCACAAGCATGCTACAGGAAAGTCCTTCAGAAACCTTTCTTATTGGGATTCAATCCTGCAAAACCTCTGAGCAACGTTGAGTAGGATGTCTTCATTTTTATCATGTGCACAGTCCTCCTGACTTTAGTAGGACTGTTCATGCCCAGGTCTACTTGATCCACAGCTCAGCTTTCAAAAACAACTTAAAGAAATTAAGCAAGGAGGTTGAACCTTGGAAGGATTCTATTAGAAATGCCTCAGCAAGTGTAGATATTAAAGCTGACCCACAGCATGTAATACACTATTCTGGAAACTAGTTCAGGCAATTCAGCCCCTTCTTTCAACTACACTCTGGAATAGACTTTCAATTTATTTTTCAACTCAAGTCTATACTTCTGCAGCCTGCTCCAGTGGGTTGCTATGCATCAGACACTCCTAGGACTTCCCTGCAGCAGGGTAATATCATCTGTTTCCAGAAAGCAGCTTCACCTTTGCAGCTCTAGCTCTAACAGCCCACATGCAATAATACTGCACTACACAGGAATTCAAATTGCATTTTTTTATTTTCAAGTTAATGCATTCCCCAAACCATACCTATGGAAACCAGGCTGCTGATTTAAATGGGAGTACTTGCAGGTTCGCAAAATCAGGTCATAGTGAAATAAAAAAAAGAATAAAATAATAATAAAAAAAAGACAGCATGTGTGAAAGAGAGAGTGGTTTTGTTTTTTTTTTATTATAATTATTTTTTAATTATTACTTTTTTCTTTTTCTTCTTTTTTTCTAGGAAAAGAAAAACACAGTGAAACTCAAGGAAAGGAAAATGAAGCCTTGTTTCCAAACTGAGACAAACTGCTGTCTTACTGGCACCACTAAATTAAAGGTGAAGGCTTTCTCAGGAGCTGTGCTCTGTGGAAGACAGCTGGAGAAGAAGAATTTAAGATTTCTGGGACAGGAAGAGTCACAAGAGATAAACACTGTACAATTTAATTACCCTACTGGAGGGATAAATTAAGCTTTTCACTTGAAGCTGCATATGAAGAAAGCAGTTAGTCTTCTCCAAGAAAATCAGCATACAGTTTAAGAAGGGAGTAACAGTTTAAAATGGGAGTATGAAACTGTTACTTGTACACAAAAGTAGTAGATCTGTATGCTACACAGATTGAACTAGACACTCCATTGTTTTATATCACTTTTTCTTATCCAAAGCCAAAAGACTTCATGCTGGTTTGCATTGTTATGAGACCTGCCCCAATGAGTCCATTTTCAGTGTGGACCTTGCCTCCACTTTTCACTGAGGTTTTCTCCATTTCCAAACCTACACCACTTCTGTGTATCTTGGAGATGTATTATTAATAGATTATTAATCCCCTTAAAATCAGTATGTGATGTAAATCTGCTCTTGAAATAGGCCTATGTATATCCATGTACACGCTTAGCTTAGTTTCAAGTTTTCATGATAGACTTTTATATTGATTACACTGTTCAAATACTTCACTCTTCACCTTATAAGGGGTGTGTATATATATCTGTGTCTATATCGCTCTCTCTTCATGCACCTTTACTCTCCAAGCTGTGCTGGCACCATATTAAACAACTCCAGGGAGATGATGTGCTGAACTTTGAAAACAAAACAAAACAACAAACCAACCAACAACCAGAAGATGTCCATCAAACTTCAGATTTTCCAAGAGGGTAAATCAGTATGAGTCCTTTGACCAAAGTAAAGCCCTGCCAACCTGTTTTAGCCAGGGAAAAAGCCCTAAATCATTAGGAAAATACTTTGTAATAGATTTAAGATTTAAATGATTTTCCAGATGAGAAGTGTATATAAGTTTATTCACTACAGAGTACACCAACATTCAGTAAACTGTGCCTTCCATTTGTAAACCTACTAAAATTGAGAGGTCTCATAAGTGCAGAGATGACTGCTTTTGACCCTGTGTAAGATTTTGTAATAGCATTCTTATTTGAACAAGTAACAATTCTGAGGAAGTCAATGTTTGCTCTGCTATCGTATTTCTATCTAGCAGCACTTTCGAGACTGAAGAAATTGCTCTATTATGTGTGCAGAAACACTTGGCTTGCACATAAGAAGTCCCCAGAGTTTAAAAAAAAAAACAAAAACCAAACAACAAAGAAAAAACAAAGGAAAAAACAAAGAAACAAAGAAAAAACCCAACACTTGGTGAAACACTATCACCATGCACACAGATTGCACGCCGAAGACCGGGCTAGTATATATCTGAATGCATTTAATACTCAGGTGAGGAGCAAGACAGTAACTCTGAAGCAACAATCTCTCCTTGTGTAACTTGCTGCCCAACAAAAAGTTTAATAGAATAATACTTTTCCATTCTTGATATTTTACCATGCACTTCTGTGGTCAGATAATTAATTTCTCTAAACTAATGGAGAAAGAAGAAAAAAAGATGAGGGGAAAGGATCAGTGCAGGTTTTAATGTGTTATTATAAGCACACAGTTTAATTTTCCATTGAACAGATATACACAGCTCTGTTTGAAGCCCTGGGATCTCAGTGGCAAAAACCTAATATGATTTGACCTCTTTTATGCAGAAAATGGGTTGATGGAAACATCTGCAGCTTTACACATTTCATACCTTCACCAAGTTTTTATTGCTAGTAGTACTGGAGCAGAAAACAAAGTAAACACATGCAAAAAGTATCACTGTTAGTCACCAGTTAGGAACTTAATCTTGTATACAAGTTCTCACTATAATAAAGTCCCAGAAATGACTAGGATGTATGTTTACAGGGGAAAATAGCAACTCTCTCTTTTATAAATCAGATAGCCTGACATTCCAAGCTGAATTTCAGTTACGAACAATTTTGAAAGTATAAAAACAGTAAGCATCGTGACTGAAGTCGCCGTTAGAAAGCTTCTTTGGTGGATGTCAACTGCTGGAATGTCCCTGGCAACAACCGAACCACTGACATGGTCCTCATCTGCTCCCAGGGGACAGCCTGGCATGTTGTATTGGTGCTCCCCCCCAGAACAAGCCATCCACTAATGGGCTGGAGCAGGTCTTTTCAATGAGGTATATTAGTGATTTTCTGTTTCTACGCTGACGCTTGCTGCTTGGATGTCTTGAATTCAACACTCAGGGTTTTTTCTCCTTTATCTCTGCATATTCTTGAGAATGCTGCTTTGTACCTATTCAGAGCTTCCCTTTGGGAGTGGGTTTTATAACAGCTGCCCAAGATGACAGGTGAGTATTCATCTATCTCTGTGGTTTAGTAATGTAACTGCCTTTGTCTCCCAACCTTCAGGTCAAATTCATATGGTCCAGGCAGTGCTTCCAAGGAAGCTGATAGAGAAATGCAGGGACCAGGCTGTGGCTGCCAAGTGGCTGTCTGAGCGGCTCGCTGGCTCCCACTCCCTGGTGCTAATCCATCATGCAGCATCAACTTTGAGCTCCTGTGTGAAATCAGTTCTCTCCCCCGCTTCTAATCAGAAAGCTCCCACTCCTCCTTCTAAGTTTACAGCCATGCATCACCAAATAAGCCCCAAGAAGAGGGAAGACACCCATGCTGGTGTTAAGCGATTTGCACAGTGTCAACTGGCAGCCAGTAGCAGAGCCAGAAATATGACTCTGGGTCCCACATGCCACAGGCTGTGAGTGACAGCAGCACCCACAGGCACTGGAAGTTTGGAAGCAGGTTTGCATAGTCCACACCAAGAGTCAGTAATGCAGTGTAACAGCAAGGCATTCCTGGCACAGGTGGAGCTGTATCAGATTTTGTATTTTGCAGCTACACTTGCTAGTTTAAAGTTTTGCATATACTTCTGAAACTGAGTGCATGGTGAGTACATCCGAGTATTCAATGCCTTGTTTTTTTGCTGTTTCACACCACTAACAGTAGCCCACACAAATGCCTACTTGGACTTAATTATTTGGAAAAGACAAAAGATCATGTTATTCCCAGAAGGAAACAAAATGACCTTCCAATCCCTTTCTGTGTTCAGGACAATGAACTGAGTAACAAAGTATCATGGATTTCATTTAGCAAATACAGGTTGTAAATCATTATTTAACACTATACATTTATAATACACTGGTCCAAGCCTTTCTTTTGTGCAACTCTGTTGGATTCCAAGTTCTTATAGGGAAACATGTTTCCCTGGCTATCCTTTCTACCTTCCTGTACATATTGGTCATGAGACAGGAACAGTATGCCTGAGTGCCTGCTAGTATGGGCATGAAATACATTAACACAGATCTTATAAGGGTAATTTTCTAGGCATATGAAAACCTATATACTCTTTTGAACAATTAGCTCTGGCAGCAAGCCCTTTAATCCAATAAAGCCTCATTATGTCAATAACAGACCTCATGCAAATCACATAGCTCCTGTAAAGCAGCCCATGTGAGAGTGAATTAGCTGTCAAGAATGCAGGTCTAGGCTGATACTTTCTGGGCTGCAAAGCCAAGGGATTCACACAAAGTCAAAGTTCTCTCTTGCAACATCCTTGAACTTGGAGCTCACTGCAGAAAACAGGACACCCTCTACTGACATCAACAGGCATAGTGAAAAGCACATTAAATGGGGCTTCTTTCCTGTCCACAGCCACCCAGCCAAAGTTATCTCATTAATGGGTGAAGAAGACCCTCTACTGTAGCAACAACAGAAATGACTACATGCTGTAGGAATGATGACCTCAAAGTGAGTTTCCAACCAAAACATCCTTAGGTGAATAGTATCCTTTTATGCTATAGGGGCTACACCCAGGTAGCAATAAGAGTTGAACAACTCTGTCTTTGTCAGACCTCTGTCCAGAGATAAGAAGAAAAATGAAGGCTACAAGAATACAGAATTTGTGACCTCCAAAGATCCATTTTGCAGAGGCATAAAAGGGAATATGATGTTCTTATTAAAAACAGAGCCCTGTGAGCATAAATGAACTTCACCCAACACCTTGCCATGTCCCCAAACAAATCAACAGCTATTGCGCTGTCAAATTTTATGATCCATTGACTTTAGCATCAACTCCCTGCCTGGTTAATATTAATGAAAAGGGCTGAGGAGGTATTTTCAGGGGGTTGGGGACTGTTTTGCTTCAAATCCATTTTGGTTTGCTTTTCTTTTGTTTGGGTTTGCTGTTTTGTTTGTTTGTTTGTTTTTGTTGTTGTTGTTTTTTTTGTTTTTGTTGTTTTTTGTTTGTTTGTTTGTTCTTGTTTGGTTTTTTTGTTTGTTTGGTTTGTTTTTTTGTGTGTGTGTTTTTTGTTTGTTTGGCAGCAGCCCCTAAAAGCCAAAGGGCCCCACAGCATCCCCAAAGCTAGCTCACTACAACCATGTGTGTGATGTCTGTGCCAGAGAGGTCAGAGCAAAGAGCACTGCTTCTGGTCACTCCCTGGACTTCTAACACATACAATGTATGATGAACCCACTTCTCTTTTGCTTTCCAGCACATTCCCCCTCGCCCTGGCTTACAAGCCTCTCCCCTCATTGCATCAGATTCAGCCATGCAGAGATAAAGACTTTGATTTACTTTGCAGAAGATAGAGGGAGTAAAAAACAAAACCAAAAACCCCACAAAAGTACCAGTTGTGGAGGAATCCAGTGTTTTTACCACACTACTCCCCCAGTTCCAGGCATCAGCTCTAGTCTCTTGTTACTCTTATTACCGCAGACAATGAAGTCATTTATCACTTGAGGACCTACACAGATTTGATACCTGATGCAAAGCAGATGATGGTTTCCATTGATTCAGATGAAATACTTGAGCAGAGCTGTGGTTGGCCCTGGCTAGAGCTCACGTGCCATTTGTGATGGTCTAATAAATAAACCATTAATTACAAAACAGAGGCTGATAAATCCTGATGGGGCATATCTGCAGCTGTATCTCTCCTCTGACTCCTATAATTAATGGCCTAGTACTATGCTAAGCCTCACTGTTAAGTGGGGATCAGATCATCTAGAAGTAATACTGTGTTGCTAACATTCATGTATAATTACTGCACCTGGCATAACTGACAAGGTCAATCCTTGTTTTGGCCAAGATTTTCTTGGTGGAGACCTTCCATGTTGGCTGGGGATGTCTTGCCGTAACACAGTCTGTTTCCTATGCCAGGGCTTCAGCTGTGATACCGTGACAGGGAGGCAGGAGACAAATCCCCCATCAAAGGGGGAGATCATCCCTGAATTCAAGCAACCACCAGATGATGATGAGAGATGCAGGGACTGACTGGGCTCTGGATGGTCTGCAGGCTGGGAAAAGGGCCATCCCACTCCTGGTAACTGGTTTGAAGGAAAACTTCGGGTAAGACACCCATTGGCAAGTAGCATCTTGCGAGTCTGAAATAGAAGTATGGACAACTACGAACTCAAAGTGCCCTTCTCCTACACAACAAAACTACAGCCTTGCTGTCAACAGTTTGAGCTATTTTTTTCTTGAAGTAGTGCCGGATTTATAAGATTGCAACAAGTTCACAAGCCTTGCTGATACACCAGAGAGGAAACATGAGCCAAATCAAATGGCATTCATCTGTTAATGCAAATACTCCTCTTGTAACCATGATGCACAGCCTCAGAGTTCAGCCAATAGTCCCCAGCATTGGCAGCTTTTGCCTCTATCTGCATGGGTGACATCAGAAGAGAAGTATTACTACTTTCTATAACCAACATATATGATCTTCCAAGAATGCATTTCAGTCTCAATCTAGGCTAATACACATCCAATTACCAGTGGAATTCCTTTACTATTTACCAACCTGTTAGTTAAAGGAAGGTGCCAAGTATCAGAGAAATGTAATACAATAGCCAATCATTTACATGAGAATCATTTAACTTCATAGTATTTTAACAAGGTTGCAGCTTCCTGATGACATTCTTCCACAGTTTCCGGGCAAACCCCCAGATTCTTAAAACATAAATATATTGCAGAAGAGACTACCACAGAGAGGAGAGGGAGGAGAAGGCATTTGTCTTTGATTTGACTCCTTCCAGCCTGACTGGAGACATAGATATGTGATTAAAAAAAACCCAAACCAACCAACCAAAACAACCCACAAAACAATACCCCAAAAAAACAAACCCCCCAAAGCAAAACAAGAAAAACACCAAAAAAACCCACCACCACCAAACCAACCCCAAAAAACCAACAAAAGCTGAAAACAAAACCTATTAGATTCTATCATGATAATTTCTTGCAATTTAAAGACATGACTTTGCCCATTTCAACTAGAATGTAAAATGAGCTTTGTTTGGAAGCATCGATCCACAAAAGATGTTTAAATAACTTATGGGCTATTACTGAGTAATGTCCATCAGAAAGTATTCACCTGAGTTAACTCTGTTTCCCAAACAAAACAAGTGCAACAATAAATAATACCTAATGTGTAATTCCAAGTAAAGACTAGACCAATCTTTTTTCTTTCATTAGACTTGGTACAGTGTACATGCTATGCTTTTTTAATACCTTTAAATAGTTTAGGAGAAATAGTGCAGACTAAGACTGACAGGAAATAGTCTAAGCTCCTGATTTTAAGAAACAGCCTATAAATGAAATTTTAGGAAGACGTAACTTCTTGATTAAAAGTAAACTACTGTTGTCACACTCAGGAAGAAAAAAAACATTATATCTTACTACTCTAAATTATTACATTTATTACTGTAATTTAGGAGTACCACAAAGACAACCTAAGAATCACAGCCTGGGACTTCACCATGCTACACTCTGCCCAACCAGCACAGAATAAAGAACAACAATCTAGAGATAAAATATTAAAGCAAAAAATGGCTGCTGTTAGAAGCAAGAATCAGCTTCTGATTTTTGACAGGGAGCAACAGCAAATGCATTTCTGACTCTCCATTTTCTTGCTGGCTGGTTCTTAAATGTATCTCTCCCTCTTCCCCACCCATCAGTCCTGACCCTTATTTCCCACATGTGACATTTCTGTCCTTCCCATAAATCTGATGTGCCTGATAGACCAGGCATGCAGGATGCTGATTAGCGCTGTCAGCTTTAAAGTTTCCCTAACCTATTTCTTAGGTAATCTTGTACAAAGGCCTATCTACAGCCAGCACATGTGGCAGAGATGCAGTAGCTCACCTCTTACTCCAGAAACACCCGCAATAAATCAGAGAAAAGCTCTTAGCCCAGATGTTGAAAGTCAGGGAGGGTCATAACAGCCTGGCTGAAGCTGGAACTTGAACCCAAATCCCACCATGTGCTTGTACCCTGCAAACTCATCATGGTGAAGGCTGTTAGTGGATTCACAGTGGGGAAATAAAAAGCAAAGCATAATGCATGAGCTTATGCTGTCAAAAAGCAATGCAAATGAATAACTCTACTCACAGGAGCAGTCTCCATAAATCCCGAATCATGTTTGTATTCAAATACATCCTCCCACAGCTGTAAAATGTGTGAGGAGGCTGAGAAAGAGTCATCTGCAAGTACAAAGATTCACACCACTTAAAGTCATCTTTATTAAAAACAAGCTGTATGTATTTACCAAAGGACTATACAAGCAACCTTGGCTGTCTCCCTTCCGTCAGTCAATGCCCAGGGACCAAGGTGCTCCGGAACATATCAAGAAGGATGTGCTTTTTCAGCCAAAGGAGTTGAAACAGCTTCCACTTCCACTTGGGGGATTCACTTCAGAAAACACCTAGTTTAGATCATATTTTATAACTTGTGTCATGCTGACTAAATAATTTAATAGCCCCTTCTGGCTTCAAAATCTCTTAGATAGGGAAACCTACCTACTGCACCACAGGTGGTAAATCCACCTTGGCCTTTTAAAGCCAATCAACCAAAGCCCCATGTAAACCAGTGGGTGAGAAGTTTGTCATTATGAAAGAGATCGGGTAAGTTATGGTAAAAATCTCAGAGCCTGGAACTTTTGATCAGTATATACTAAGCTCTAAAAGACTATGTAAATAACATTTCTTGCCATAAAACACAAATGTATTTGAAGAGGAAATCATAGCACGTACTACAAATACCTAATCTACCATAAAGTTTCAGAAACTGAACCATAAACATGAAAAATCCAGCCAGAGGAAAAAGTCTGGTTCAGCAGGGAGGAAAAAAAAAGCTGCTGTTCTTCTCAATCCGAAGGGAACTAGGATCTTTATAATGGAATAACTGCACTTAAAATCTGCTTAGGGGACTTACACAGCAACTAGATACTAATGAAACCATGGATTTTATGGGGTCCAACTCCACAATGTACTTAAGCAGGATGACTTGCGTGCACAAAGTCAGGAATTTATCTATCTGTACTTCACATGCAAAATCAATACCCTATATATTATTCTCCCTGAAATTGGGTGTTTGCACATGACACCTCTCCTGAGAAGCAGACATCTCTGAAGATGAACTGCTGAGCCAGTCTCACATTTCACAGCCAAAACAGCAGCTCTGAAGCCCCTTGGACTTTTCTATTGAAGACAAGCAGCACAAGGCAGTTTTTCTGCATGGAAATGGACACAAGACTCAGATATCTTTGAGAAAAATGCCACATGATTTTTAAAGACCTCTGCCATGTTGTGATGCTAGGTGCATGGTCCTGGTTAGTTCCCCAGTACAGCACTTCCAACAGTGCACTGGGCAATTAGCCTGGGGGCTCCACAGGAAGGTGTAAACTTGCTTTTTTTTTTGAGTGTTAGGTAGCATACTTGACATTTACAAGGGTTTCCTTGATCAGTTAATTTGCAAAATCCAAGGCAGTTTCAGCACAAGGTTATATCAGCAAGCACACAGGAGGAGGGGTCTATAGTACTGGGATGCCAGATGCAATGCTGTTGAGGCTTCCACCCTGATGGCACGTCTCGGTTAGAGAGTCCTAAGGACAGTGGCTGCTGCACAGCTACACTGCCACATGCGTGTACACAGCTCTCCAAAGCACTTCTATCTTCATAAAGTTTTCTCTGCCTTATTGTTCTTGTCCTAAAAAAAAGGAGCAGAGGAAACTTCTTGTGGTCTTAGGGGAAGAAGCCACAAGGCCTCCACTTCAAAAGTGGACCAAGGATAGGAAGTTCAGTGAAGTGTAGAACTACTAAGCAAAAGAGCATTTTTTTAAATTTCTGCTATCTAGCACAGACATGAATGCATACATCTTGTATATACCTTCCCCATAATTTTCAAGGGGGGAAAACACTTCTGTTTTTCCTGTGCGCACACAACACCTCTCCACCAGATCTAGCTCTAGTATTATGAAGTTCCTAGCAGTTTAAAAGACAATTAACACACACACAAAATTAAAATCTACTTAGTAGAAATAATTTTTGACAGAGAAATGTCAAAAGAGATGAGAAATTACACATGCCAGAAACCTAATGAGAAACAGTTGACATTAAGTCAGAGACAAAGATGAAATGCCAGATTGCCTAAAGTTAATTATCTGGACACTTAATAGAGCGCCTGTAACTTTTTTTGGCTGTTATTAAGAGCACAGTCTATTGAAGACAGGACAAAACTACTTGCCAGAGTCTGCACTCATTTCCTCACGAGAGGATGCTGGCAGTGAAGTAGAAGAAATTCTTACTCTGGAGATCACTAAGCCAGCTGCTAACTACGGTACAATCATGTCATCTACTACCAAAATCATACCAATCCCTTCCTTGGGCTGCCACCAGTGTCAAAATTCAACACCCACCTCATTTTACAAGCTGATAATTTGACAGGGATCCTAGATAAGGACAAATATTTTCATGTCTTCAATTCTACAAAGCAAGACACACCCAAGTCAGTATTTCTATATCTTGACCTGACAGAAATTAAAATTTAGCTTCCTCCTGTTCTTCCTTAATTTTATCATGCACTGGTTTTCAGGAAATCCCTACATTATTCTAAACACTCAAGAGATAAATGTTGTTTCCAGATAAATTCCTTATATGATGACACTTCTTAATTTGGTCACAGACCTGCCAGATGCAAATACCTACTCAGTTGGAAATGGAAGAAATGTTTCATGAGGAAATATAAAGATGTTTAATAAAAATATTTCATTTCTTTTAAAATAAGGGGGGAAAAAAGCTAATCCCAAATACATAGGGGCTATTGGTAGAGAATTATCTGAGCCTTTTTCTACATTACTGGTACAGGACTACATGGAATGAGAAATACCCAGCAGATTTTCCTTCTAAGTGCACATCTGTAATAGTAAAAAGCACGGTGTTCACATTCTTTCGAAGACACGGTACTACATTTTAGCTCTTTTCCCCTAGTCTAATGACATCCTGGGAAATATGTATGCATTTACTACTGCCATCAAGCATCACATCCATCAGCTGCAAGCCACTTTTCCCAAGACAGCAGAGAGTGGAAATAAGATGTGATCCAACCCTAGTGTTTCTCCAAAGGGTCTCCCTAAAGACAGTCCCTTCAAATATCAGAAGTAAATTAAAACACTTATCTCAACTAAGCAACGGCCCACAGTGCAAACGCCCAAGCTCAAGCTCTGGTAGACCTGGAAGGGTAAACAGCATGGCCACAGCAAGCTCTGTTCATCGGCCAGCTCAGACGCACCAGGAAAACTCATGGGGGTGGATATATTTGTTTGGCTCTTGCACAGACTGATATATTTATGCTGCTTTCAGCACTTAGCTAACACCTTTGCATTGTATGTATATTCATTTTGGTGGTTTTACATCATGTAACAGCTCAAGATGTAGGAATTTCCAGAGTTGCCTTGATCCTCAAATGAGGGTGTCTTTCAGCATAGGGATCAAAAAGGCAAGCTGTTCCTGCTTTGTGTTTAAATTCAGCATTGTACCCTTGAAAGGTGAGAACCTGAGCGGAAAGACCTTTTGCCAGGTTAACACGGTTTAACATGCTGCATGGAGATTAAAACTGGTTTTACAAACACAGTTCCTGAAGAGGCCCAGCCAAGGGGAAGGCAGTCAGATTTGCAGCAGGGAAACCAAATTCAAGCAGCCATACTAGGAGAGAGCCCGTACCTTCAAAGCATATTATATCTTTCCTTGGATGACAGTTTAGATGCACTGGGGAAACTGCACTTCCTATGTTACTCTCTGCACAAGGCAGCCTGGAAAAGGGACTGACATCTAGGGGTTTAGAGCTGACATACCACCTCAGGAAAATTCTCTTTGGTGAGCAAACAGTTTTGCTGACTGGTTGGGGAAAAGACACTGGGCACCAATCTAAATCCTGGAGTAATTTCAGTAAAACCTCAATGAGTTCTACAAACACTAAGAATATACTGCACATTATCCAAGAGCAACAGCCTTTGCCCTCGCTCCCTGCAAAATCCCCAACTCCCAAACACAGCAGTCATAGCAATTCGGAGAGGGAATGCAAGCAGAATGAGGTTCACCTCCTTTCAACTCATACTGTTGCTAGAACTCAAGCTACAAGAGAAGTACCTTTTAAGTTTTTGGTCATTTGTTGGATATTAGTATGTTTTTCAAAATATTTTATCTTGATAACAGTTAAGGGTTTCCCAGCCCCTTAGGGAAAAAAAAAATAAAAAGAATTAGTATTTCATATTTAAGATAGGCAAAATCTCTTTTTTTCTTTTGCCATTTTAACCATTTTTCAGCTTGGTGATTGACATCTTGGTCAGAGACATAAGCATAAACAAAAACTCTTTAGTATCATACCAATGTGCTTATTCTGTTTTCAGCTTTTCTTTTGGCTTGCCAAAACAAAGAAATCAGCTGTCTCCCAAGGCAGAGTTGACAGACACACTGATTTTCAAAACACAAATATGACAGAGGTTGGTGCAAGCCTTCAGGCTGAAATCAAGGCAAGAAAGTGGGGAACAAAGTGCACTGCAGTTTTTTAAGAGAGAAAAAAATGCTTATAGGGCTAGCTTAGCTTCTGGAGTAATATTTTCTGATCTCTGCTCAAAAAAAGATAATTTAAACATCTGAAGGATTCCCCCCATCTCAAAACCAGCATGTCAGAATAATGACCACTTCTGCTGACCCCATGGGACGCATGGGAATCATGCCAATCCATCACACAGATGCCACTGTCCACCCAGGGTCTAGCATGACTGTGCTTTTAAAAGGTTAACAAACTCCTTGTGAAAGGCTATTTTTTTCCTTTATCTCATTTTTTTAAAAAAAGTGGGAAATGTAAACAATCTGCATCCATCCTTGGAGAGGCAATGCAGGAGGAAGCATCATTGCTGGACTCCAAATTTCTTTACAGGCTTGACAAAACCAAGCCATTGCAAAACACAAGTGATGACAAGCTGAGAATTGCCCTGTGCTTTGATTCCTTTGTACGAAACAGAAGTTAAAAGAGTATTAAAAGACTACTGTAGGCTTCTGCACTACAATACATCCATCTCAGGAACCTGCAAGGCTAAGACTTTGGTAAAGCAACAATTCTGTATTTAAATGATGATTTGTTTGGACAAGGTTTTCAGGAGGAATCCTGCACAGCAGCTTTTCCAAGAGAGATCAGCAGAAGCCAAAGTGCTCATTTTATCCTACCTTTTCATCAACTTAAAAAAACGGCAGCTCTCTCTGAGTACACTTTTCACATCTCAAGAGTTTTATTTTACAAAGAATAACTTGTATTATCCTAAATCTCATAGATCTTAACCAGAGAAAGACAATACATGAGGGGAGGTTACTGCGTTCCAAAAATTAATCAAGGGTGGATTTCGGAAAACATGAACATTTTTAGACATTTTAAATCTCCAAGTGAGGGGAAAACTAGAGAGACTAAATATATATACATATGCATGCATATACTTGATTTAAATGATGAGATTCTACTCATGAAAATAATGCATATACAAAAGACATGGCCAAAATGATAGCCTTGTGCTATTAATCATAATTATTTCAAAAGTCTAATAATGTTATCTTTGGTCCCAGCTTTAGCAGCCTGTAATTAAACACAAGCGCTTCTTTTTCGGCATGAGAATCTGGCACTAATGCTGTCTCTTTCAACCTCTTTTGTGTTTCTAAATTAGAAAACCCAAATGTAATTTTTCTTCAGATATGAAACCTAGTCAAGGTCACTATAAAATAAAAAGAGCAATTACCTTTGAAAGCAAACTGTTGCACAGGAGTGAAGTACAATACATGAAAAACTGGCTAAAAAATAAAACTATTGCTACAAGTGGCATCCCTTGTTCAGGCTAAAATGACACACCACAGTTCCAGAGATTTCTGTCAAATTAAAATAAATCAGTAATGGAAAATATTACCCCTACCAATTTGTTTCCTGGACTTTTATTGCTGCAAAGTAGGAAAGCTTACTGTTTTGATAGCTCTGATAATGGAAAGCTGGCTCTGTCTCCCCACCATCTTCCCGCTCCCCAAATGAGCCCTGAAGAGCTAATAAACATTAGCACGGAATTTCTCTATCACTTTTTTTTCCTGGGTTTCCTCTATCACTCAAATGGCAGAAGCTTTTATGGATTCTCTGAATAAAGTTCAGGATGAAGTTGCCCTAGCTGAAAAGACAAAGAGAAAGCTAACATTAAGGGTTTGGAGTTGCTAAGTTTTTTAAACACACAAAATTATCTTGGCTGTGACCCTTCTCTAAGATCAGCCAAGATTTTATAACTCAGTAAAATTAAATGTGTTATCAGCACAAAACTGACTGTGCTACCCAGCAAAGATAAATTATCTCATTAGTACCATAGAAATCAGATGAGGTGCGCCTAGTAAGTGACATACCAAATGCAATTATAAAACCCTACTGAAGTGATGTTAGTGACCTGACACATGACAAAAAACCCAATGAGTCAATGCAGAACCCAGCCTGGAAAATGCACTGATACTATTTCTATGCAGCATCCGTGAGATACAAAAATACTACTTAGCTATCGGTATAAAACCCATAATCTAAAGCACTGGAAAGAATTTAAAAAAGTATTTACAAGCAAAGAAGAGGTAATCTTCTGAGAAGCAGAGCTACCACTAATGCAGCAATGTGCAGTTGCTAGGATGAGGTGAGCAGGTTAGGAAAGCTACCTTCCCACATCGCCCACCTCCACCACCATGTACATGCCTTGACATAGACATGTTCCCACTTTTCACACCTGCAGTGATTAATTTTCCAATATTAACTAGCCTAAAAATAAGGAATGAGGGAACTACATGGCTCAAAGAGACTGTTGGGATCCCCCCAGCCCACCTCCTGCCAGCATTTATCCATCTCAAACCCCTCCCTGGTGCCAGAGCTCCCAGGACTGCTGCAAGCAGTCGGTGGTGCTTCTCTCCCTTCTCTGTTGCAAAGTTTCCTCTTAAAATCTAACCTAAATTTTCCTTGCTGCAACTTACTGCTCTTTATCCAACTCAGCAGACAGATCAAACGTTAGTCCTGTCCCTCGAGCAAGCCTTTACACCTTCCAGGGTCACACAGCCTAACCCAGAGAACTGATAACAGCTTACATTATTTCAACTCGCTGTCCTACATCCTATTTTCTAGATCCCTCACCATTCTTGTTGTTAACCTTTGCCCTTTCTTGTATTTTTCTTGAGAAGCTGTGCACACAGGTACTCCAGCTGAGTCTTATGGGTACCAGCTACCTGAAGAGGATACATTCATACAACATATGTACAACACTTCACATCCAGCGAAAGACATCTTGCAAAAGTACGTCACTTGACTTGTGTCTAGCTTGTGACACTAACTTTCAGAGTACAGAACAGACAGCACTTAGGAGTCATCCTCTGTTAGGGCAGTATGAACACCACCGTTTTCACTTGCCTGGTGAGACCACACCCTGCACAAGAACACAGTCCCCACTGAAACCCAAGTACCGATGACTGCAGAAAGACCTTGGCAGGGCCACCTCAAATGCACGGACTGCTCTGAATGTGTGCTAAACTCCTTTTCCTCATTAGCCTCTGGCTCCATCCTTTGTGGCCATGGCAAGCACAGATGGGAGACAAATGAGCAGCCCAGCACCCAAAACCTGACCTCCGGCCACTGATTTAACCCAGCAAATGTTCACAACAACGTGACTGCTCCCCAGTGAGCAGCTCAGCATCTCCCCCAGGAAACAAAATGACAGACCTATGCAGTTTGGTCTCTGCTTGAGGCAGCAGCTCTGGAGAGGGGTTGGGGATGGCTCTCCCCAAAACACAGCCTTGATGGGTGACAAAAATTTATTTTTTTTTTCTTCTGACTTGCATCTAACTTTCACAGTGAATTCAGAAAGCAAACTTCACTTTAGGCTACAGTGCTGAGGGAGTTGCCTCTCATTTCAGGCTGTAGCAAAATAGTTTTCTGCTATATCTCTCATAACTGAAGCAGCACTGAATGGGCCTTGAATAACATGAAATTTTAGACAAAGTAATCAAAAAATACGTTTAATTTGTTAAAATCAGATCAAATCAACATGCAGTTGTACCTGAGACAAACAGACCATTTTTACTCTTTTGGGGAGTATTGTGTTACTGATTGAGAGCCTCATTTTTTATAGGAAGAATACAAGTGGCTCCTGCACCTGCAGACAAGGAGGCAACCCAAACAAGATAGAGCATTGTTATGGAGCTCCCTACTGTCTTCCTCTACTCACCAACTTTGTCATGTAAAAGAGGGGAGAAAAAGGCATGGAAAAACCTGTATATTCTTACTTCACATTGCTAGTAAAGGAGAAATCAAACCATGTACTTTTTTACATGCTGATGTCAGAGAATCCAGGGATTTTGTTCACTTAATGAGTCAGCTTGAAATGCTTTCCTTCCCCTTAATGCAACTTTCAGCTGCCATCAGAGCCCTTGGGAGTGGCACTGTTAGGTGTCAGATGTGGAACCAACCATTCCAGAGAGAAAGCAACCATTTTCTGAGCATTTTGTTTCATTCTGCAATAAAAGAAGTTGCACTGTTCATAGAATTACTCTATCCATCACTTTACTTAGACTAATATAATTTATGTTTTTTCATTCTCTGCACAGTTTATTTTTGTTACTTCTGGAAGTTAGGAAACAAATTACAAATGGACTAAATTTGAATCCTCAGAAAACAGAGGGGTAATATTGTTCAACTGCAGGTATATTACTGGGATGGATACAGTCTACTTTAACCATACAATTATGATGTACCAGAGGTTTTGGGATGTCATCAAGAGGGAGCTGGAGAAGTGGGCCCAGGTGAACCTGAGGAGGTTCAACAAGACCCAGTGCATGGCGCTGCACCTGGGTCAAAATAATCCTCGCTATTAATCCAGGCTGGGGGATGAAGTGCTAGAAAGCATCACTGTGGAAGAGACTTATGCGTTCTGGTGGACAAGAAGGTGGACATAAGCCAACGATGTGCACCTGCAGCCAAGAAGGCCAATCACATCCTGGGCTGCATCAAAAGAATCATGGCCAGCAGACAGAGGTGATTGTCACTCTACTCTGGTAAGAACTCACCTGGAGTACTGTGTGCAGCTCTGGAGCCCTCAACACAAGAAGGATATGGACTTGATGGAGCAACTCCAGAGGAGAGGCACAAAAAAGACCAGAGGGTTGGAACACCTCTCCTATGAGGACAGGCTGAGGGTGTTGGGTTTGTTCATCCTGCAGAATAGAAGGCTCCGGGGAGACCTTATAGCAGCCTTCCAGTACCTGAAGGGGGCCCACAAGAAAGCTGGAGAGGGACTGTTTACAAGGACATGTAGTGATAGGATGAGGGGCAATGGCTTTAAACTAGAGAAGGGTAGATTTAGATTGGACATTAGGAAGAAAATCTTTACTATGAGGGTGGTGGAAGACTGGAACAGGTTGCCCAGGGAGGTGATGGAAGCCCCATCCCTGGAGACATTCAAGGTCAGGTTTGCTAGGGCTCTGAGCAACCTGATCTAGTTGAAGATGTCCCTGCTTACTGCAGGGAGGTTGGACTAGATGTCCTGTAAAGGTCCTTTCCAACACAAACCATTCCATGATTAATTACTTGCTGACATTAGTAAACAGAAATAACCAATACAGATAACTGCATATTCATTTAATTGTATGCTAGCATGCAAAAATTAAATACAGTAAAAAGATTTGCACACATTTAGCTCTGTTTGTGGGCAGCGTCCAGATCCTCTGTTTTTAACTTTGAAACGTTAAAAAGTTTAACTGGATTAATTTGGGGGTCTACATTATTACATTATTATCCAGTAGGAATATTTCGAGCCATTACAGAATGTCTCTTACGTTGCCTGAGATACAAACCAATGAAATCAAGATGAGAATTTGTTCTTGGCTGGAACCAATTACTTCTGCCGGAAGAAAAGATCAATTTGTGATAAGAATTAGAATGAAATAAGTGATAAGAATTTGAAAAACCTTGACCTTAGAGTAAGCTAGTATTTCCCTTGGAAAAGTTTAAATGCAGCCTTTATTTTACACTCTTTTATATGGGAAACTAATCTAAAAAGAAAATATCAATTTTCAATGTCCAGGTTGTTTGTCCTTTCTCGCTGAACAGAAAGCACCAATAAAATGATCTTCTGCATGCCACATATTTAATCTTTCAAGTCTGAGTACCTGCTACCAGAGATACTTTATGCTATCAAGAACTAATCACAGGCTACTAATCAATGGAAAGGGAAAACTGCCAAAAAATGTTTGTGAAGAAGTTTTGAATCATCAGGGGTTGAACTCATCAGCTAGTGTGTCCATAAAGCACCAAATACCCTTCCTGATATGTTTGCCCATCTACTCCAGGTTCTCCCATAACCTTAAGGCCGCCACCTTTAATTGCCCAAGGGAAGTGGTCAGCCAGAGGCCAATATTACAACTGCATCAATTCTTCTACCCCAAACAATGTTCTTTACCAGCTTCTACTTTTTCCCTGGTTTTGTTCAGCATAACAAGACCATCGCATTTTCTTAAAGAATAACACATAGGTGCTGCTTAAGTGACATGTAGAGATGATTTTAGTAAAGACTGCTAACTTCTCAGGTTCACAGCCCTCCTGTACCATGTGATTCCTGCTGCCTTTGCATACAAATGACATTCAGTTTCACACATAGCACAGATCCAGCCCTCAAACAACAATTTTGACTACTTCCTGTGAGACATCCACCCCCACGCCGCCCCCCCCCCCCCCCCCCACCCCACCCCCCACACCCGCTCATCCGCTCCCTCCCCCCCACCGCAACCCTCTACATCTATC
>JANHFX010021230.1:53989-67515 GCA_027560015.1 Chloroceryle amazona | reverse complement strand
TCTTCCTTCCTCTTTCAGTATTCATCCCTGCCACTGAAGGGATTGAAGAGAACACCACCTGGGCTCCTGAGCCCCCAAGCCATCTCCCCAGGGCCCTGAAGTCTTTTAATTGTTTTCAGGTTTCTCTCTATAACATCATCATTATCAACCTGGATAATCAATAGAGGGTAATAGTCCGATGGCTGTACCAGACCAGAGAGTTCCCAAGTAATATCTTTGACCCTGGCCCCAGGGAGGCAGCAGGCTTCACTATGGTGTGGATCTGGCTGGCATATGGGGCCCTCAGTTCCTCTCGGAGGGAGTTGCCAACTATGATTACCCTCCTTTATTTCTCGTTAGAGCTGGTCCTAATGCTTGGGGGAGACCAACTTGCCTTGTGCGACTCCCCTGATGGACCTTCATCTCCATCATCACTTGTTTGCCCCTCAATTTCAAGAGCCCCATACCTGTTGTGCAAGGGCAACCAGGAAGGGGAGGGAGGCCAGGAGGAGATTCTCCTGCCTCACCGAGCAGGGACCTGTTTCCATTCTCCCTCATTTCTTAGGTTCCCTTCTTTTACCCGGTGACAAAGAAGGAGAGGGGTTTACTGGTGCTGGCACCACTGTCTCGCTGTTCGCGGTCTGAGTGCCACTTCCGGTTTATTATTTTAATAAATAACAAAAGAGGTTCTCTTTGCTTCAACTTCCAGCCTACAGACTGCAATTATATCTGTAAGGACACTGTTTATTCTCTGAAACGAAAGAAACAAGAACATAAAATAGCCCATTAAAACCAAATTCTTTTTGTTTCTGACCGGCTCATCAGGAACTGCATGCCCTGCAAATGAAGTTAGCTTTTCATACCAGTACACATGTGAGTACTGTTTTACTATATTCCTCTAATCCAAGAGATTAATAAAACATGAAACAATAAAATTAATCAAATCCCAGATTCCTTGGTGTGAAAAAGAGAAAAAGAAGCTGCTGCAAGATATTTAGTCTTCAGCCCCTGAATAAAAAAAACAAAAACAAAAACCTGGATCTGTGACTGCTGGGGTTATTTTCAAAAAGGCATTGTGGTCATTTACTGCAACATTGTTTTTCTTCACACAGAATTTTCATACCCTGTTTAAGGAAACTCTTCAATTATCAGTTATAAGAACGATCTGTTGAATTCTCTGAACCATGTGCTGAATGTTTATTTCTTAGAATTATCTTAGGCTTTAACACACAAACAAAACAGGTGGTTGCCAAAGGCATGAAAATATTAAAAGCAGCAAAATGTTTACTCACTGTTTGAACGACAAACTGCACTCCATGAAGATCACATTTTCTTTAATTTCTTCTTGGCAGTAAAAATCTGCATTGAAGTTAGTCTGAGAAAAAGTGGATAGACTAGTGAGAAGTAAAAACAAGACATATATAGATACTCCTGTGTTTACCTGTTACAGGACAAAGTGATTCATTTTGAGTTGTATATCAATATTTCATTAGATACAGGAAAGATGAGTTTTAACCGTTAGTAGAAACAAGCTGGTTTAGCCTATTTGCTCTGATACTAAATTATATTTCCAGAATACCTGTGTACAACTGTACCAGTACATTTCATTCCTGTACCTATTCAGCATTGATCTGTTTAGGTAGACAGAAATATGCACATATATTTGTGCCTCCATGTGCTTTTATGTGACTGTGTGTGCAGGTTTATGCTTAAAAATGATACATAAATACATATTTATGCATGTAAAGAAATAAATACATATGTATGTAAAAAAGAATGTATTTATGTCTGTAGTCTTTCTCCCTGTTTGTCCATGGACTGCATTCTGTAGCAATAAGGTGATTTCTTATGGATTTATTGGGAAGAGACTTTGTTGACCAGTTATGAGTTGGAAAAAAAGTCTGCAGCACTTATACTCCTTCAGCATAGCTGCTAGTCACATACAAGGAGATTGCTCCTCAGAAACAGAGTGAATTAGTCCTATAGTTTAGAAAGTAATATAAATGAACTTTGCCTTAGAATATATAAACTGGAGTGTAATGCAGGTGTACCAAGTCCACTGCTAAACCATGTCCCTAAGCACCTATATGATTTTTAAACACATCCAGGGATGGTGATTCAACCATTTCCCTAGGCAGCCTGTTTTAGTGCTTGATAGCCCTTTTAGTGTATAAATTTTTCCTAATATTAAACCAAAACCTCCCCTGACACAACTTGTTACTTGGGAAAAGAGACCAGCACCCACCTATATATAACCTCCTTTCAGGCAGTTGTAGGTGATAAGGTCTCCCTGCAGCTTCCTTTTCTTCAGACTAAACAGTCCCAGTTCCCTCAGCTGCTTCTCTCAAGACTTGTGCTCAAAGACCTTCACCAGCTTCATTGCCCTTCTCTGGAACCATTCCAGCACCTCAATGCCTTTCTCATATCGAGGTGCCCAAAAGTGAACACAGTACTTGAGGTACAGTCTCACCAGTGCCGAGTACAGGGGAACAATCTCCCCTAGTCTTGCTGGCCACACTATTTGTAATATAAGCCAGGATGCCATTGACCTTCTTGGCCACCTGGGCACACTGCTCACATTTAGCCAGTTATCAATCAGTACCGCCCAGGTCCCTTTCTTCCAGGCAGCTTTCCAGCCATAAATGTGATGGACATAAATCAAGCATTTTTACTAAGATTGATGAACTCTCACTAAAAGGAAAAGGGCTTTTCAGCAGGTTTTTGGTTTGTTTGGGTTTTTTGTTTGACTCGGGTGCATATCAACTGGAAGGGAAGAAAAGGCAAATAAGCAGCCTACTGCACCTCCAGTTTTCAGTGCCTCTAATGTTATTTGAATATACCAGATATAAAGAGGCATCTTGAAACAGGCACACTGCATAAGAGTAAGAGCTCCTTGTGAAAATCTAGTCAATATTGGTGGCCATGGGAAACATCTGCCCTTGTCTGGCAGATAATTTGATGGCACATGATTTCTGCACAAGAAACAAACTCAGGCATAATAAAAGAACTTGAACTATTTTCTACAGCTAAGTTTGCAATCATATCTATTCTTGGCATATAAATTCAATGCTCACATTAAAACACAGCTCTGAATTACAGACCTTCCCTGGGTTTTGATCTGCTATGTTGTCTTTAAGAAAGTTAATAGGTTTATAGGACAAGAAGACTCCAGCATCTGGAAGAAGTATTGACTCTTTCAGAGAGGATGTGATTAAAGATTAATAAATTCTTTCATCTTTTATATTTCATTGTCTTTTTCTGTTCTATAGAATATTGTATTTTTCCTCTGGCTGTATAGCAGATACTGTTTATTGCAATTTACCTTTCAAGCATAAGAGAATATTGCAAGTATAGATAGGAATATGAGGACTAAGTACCGCAACTTCTGTTTCTTCCCTTCTTTTTGCAGGCTTCATGTTTAAATTTTAATGTATATACACCTGTTTAAGCCTTGACTACACAAGTATACACCAATAACATGTATTACTTGTGTACAGTTCACATCCTCTACAGCAAAGGAGCTACAGTGAGGATACCATAATCATGCAGTGAAGACCTCAGTCCATACTACTTCAGGTGTCCAGCTATTCAAGTAAGAGTTAGAGATGACTATTCAGTTAGATAAGCTGCTAAAATTAGGTATCTCTCCATGACAGCATTTGCTTCTCCTTGTCTTGTCATCTCTTAGGAAGATTTTGGATGGGAATGAAACAGCTGAGTTACATTTTGCTGCTCTGATTCATCTTGAAGTAGAATTGTACTTATGTGGGTTTTGATTAGACTCGATGCAAGAAAGTGAAACTCTTCCATAAGGATGAAAAAAACAAGCCTTTATGATATTTGCTAATTATAAACATGTTGAGCCAGGGTTTGCTAGTTTGTTTTACGTCATGATGTGGCACAGTGAGGCTTTGGTTGTGAGAAGAGCTCACACAAGCAACAGAGCATAACTTATTTTCTTTTCCCTTACCCTTACTTCTCCAAAGGAAGCACTTTAAAACAATTTTGAGAGGGCAATATTCCTTGCCGAAAGTGAAGGGCAGTTCTCTCAGGCAAACACAAAAATAAACTGAATTACTGAGAAGACCAGTTCAGATTTGCACAAAGCAGTACTTTATGTTTGCTCCCTGTACTATTTTTGATGTGAAGACAGGCATTGACTACAGTGAGATCGTGACAGTATGTCTCTCCAAAGACATCAGTGAATTGGCAGAAAATAGAATCATGTTCTGTAACTGGGTAGAACTGGAATTTGTGAAAGCATAGAGACATTGGGAAGGATCTTAGGAAGAAACCTTCATTGTGTGTAAAATCTCCATTGCTCAATATCTGACAAGAAAAAGAGAAGGGTAATGATGAAAATTTGTTGTAAGACACTGTTAACCACTGTTGTGTTTTAACCCCAACTGTCAACTAAGCACCACCCAGCCACATGCTCACTCCCCCACAGTGGGATGGGGGAGAGAATCAGATAAGTAAAACTGAGAAAACTCATGGGTTGAGATAAAGTCAGTTTAATAGGTAAAACAAAAGCAGTGTACACAAGCAAAGCCAAACAAGCAATTCACTCACTGCTTCCCATCATCAGGCAGGTGTTCAACCTTCTCCAGGAAAGCTGGGCTCCATCACACATAATGGTTACTTGAAAAGACACACTGCCATCTCTCCAAACATCCCCTGCCTTCCTCCTTATTCCCCAAGTTTTATATGCTAGGCATAACATCATATGGTACATCCCTTTGGTCAGTTGGAGTCAGCTCTCCTGGCTGTGGCCTCTCCCAGCTTCTTGTGCCCGCCCCCCCCGACTTGCTGGTGGGGTGAGAAGAAAAAAAGACGTTGTCTATCTGTAAGCACTGCTCAGCAGTAACGAAAACATCCCTGAAGTATCAACACGGCTTTCAGAACAAATCCAAAGCATGTTAATGTGTTAATGTGGAAAAAACTCTATCCTAGCCAAAATCAGCACAGACACATAGCATAAGAAGCATGGAATAGCACTGCACAATGCTGAACACAGCAATTGAAAAATCGTTTAAAACAAAACCCCTATGTATTACTGAAAGTCTAAAACATTCATACTAGTGTAAGGCCATCAATTGCATTCATGTTTTAGTAAGGTGGTCTCTAGTCAGAAACATTTATATTAGTGACATTAGCAGTTTAAGTGGTAACTAGCTAAACATCAATCTGAAAGTGCTGCATATGCCCACATTACAACCCTGAAATGTAATTGTCTTCACTTAATTAAAAACTCAAATGTAACACACATGTGTATAAAAAGGAATATTATATTTTTTTTCCTAGATTTTGAGTTTTTAAAGTACTCAAAAATAGATAAACACAATATATATTCAGAAGGGTATCTTGTACTGGAGACAGTTATGAGAATCTGACAATATAAGGAGCTTGAAAGAGCTTTTAAAATACTGTTTTCTTTCTTTTCTGATAGGTTTTCAAGGTTAAATAGCTAACCATATAGTAGTCATAGGGACTGTCAATGAATGAACAGGACATAATAATTATGGAAATAACTTATGTGTGAGAGAAGCATATTCTGATAAACAGAACGGTAAAAAAAAACCTGACAATAAATAAACCAGCAATGTCTCCCTACCTCAGCCACAAAAAACAAACAGATAAAACCAAAACCAAACCAAACAAAACCAAAACCACAAACCAACCAAACAACAGCAAAAGAACACAAAACAAACAAAAAAACACACACAAAAACCCCCAAACGAACCAAACACACACAAAAAAATCCAAACAAGCAAGGAAAGAAGATTACATTTCTTACAGCTTGACTGAGACTTAGTGTTTATCTCCAAGAGGTCATCTGGCTTGCTCCAGTGCCTCGGTTTCCTTTTACTAATATGGAAATAATAGACATTACTTCTTACAAGGTACTGAGATCTGCTGAAGAAAAAAACCAGTTAGCCAACACTTAGAGCATCAGCTTAAACATTAATAATAGCTAGAGTAGACAAAACCTATAGATTGTGGCATATGAACTGTAACAACCTATTACAACATGTCAAATAGCTAATTACAGAATTGGTTGAAAATGACCAAAGAGGATGTGATATCCTATAAGAAGATGACCACTTAGCTACTACTAAGCAACTAAAAAGCAAACAAATCAAACCAATAAGACCAGGAAGAACGCAGAATTTAATATTACTAGTGGTCCAAACTTATATCACATGAGAGGTGGGAAACTTAGATTGTAAGGGTATAATTACTTAGGGATTTCTTTTGTTCAGGGTCCTTTTTCAGAGGTACCCAGCTCAAGCTGTAACACTATTAATAAAAAAAGTACTTTCATTAAGGAATTTAGCTTTCAACTTATGTGGAAGCCTAGGCTCAAACCCTATTATGGTGGCTGGCATGCATAATTTCTGTGCATATAGGCCTTCACAAAAGGCTGAAGTGCAAGGGCATTATAATGTAAAAAGAATAAAGTGTGAAACATAAAGCACTTCAAGCACAGAAAAGAATGGGAAGTTTATAGAATGAGGCCAAAAGGAATATAAAAAACAATTCTAAAGAATTGTGAAGCCAAGAATGAAATAATATTACTGCAGAAATATTAAGGAGAAAGGGAGTCTTTTGGAGTGGGTAACCCTTTAAGAGACAGTAGGGATAATTTATTGGTAGAGGTGACTGTCACTGAAGACTATTTACATGAACTTGTTGCTTCAGCATTCTCAAAGGAGGAGAAAAGGCTGAAAAGAGAACTAACAACACAGAAATACTTACACAAAATCATAAAAAGAAAATAAAACCAAAGGAGCATAACATTACATGAGGAAAAAAAGAGCAATTTGAAAAAAGCAACATATCTAAGAAAGACAGTAAAATCAATAGAACCCATCATAAAACAGGGAAAAACAATGAATGAGAAGGAGGGAGACTTCCCAATCAAAAGTAATAATTAAACAAACAAACAACAAAAAAAAAAAACAACAAAAGCAAGCAAACAAACAAACAAGCATCCAAGTCTGTAGCTACATAAAACAAACAAGATAATGCTAAGTAAAGATAAAACAGAGAAGAACTAACAGCAACATTTTTTAAGGATTATCAGGGTGATTTCACAAAAGATCTTAATGACAAATGTAACAGTTACACAACAAATAACACACAGGATTTATCAGAGAAATGTTGCACAGAATGTACCACCCTAAAAGAAACCTTCCAAAGTCTCTATTACATGACCACCCAAAGGTGACTTTCAGCAAGGTCATCTAGTATTGCAGGAGATATATGTAGTTTATAAGGATAAAGAGCTATCTTGAGGAGTAAAGACAAATAGCATGAGTGAGGAGAAACAGGCAGAAATGGATATATGTGACAAGTGCAATACTGAAAACATCAGTATTGGGTCCTTCTCTTTTCACTACGCTTGGCAAGAGACGGATGTTCTATTTAGTTAAAAAATATAAAAAGGAACAGTGGTGGAAGACAGGAATTAAAAAAGTTTTTGGAGAAGAAGAGCAATTATAGTTAAAATAACTGGAGTAGTAAACCAGCTTAAAAGCAAGGAAAATTAATTTTATTTTATTTTATTTGCCCAGAACTAGTCAGGAAATGTTATTAAAATACACTTCACCAAAAAAAATTAAGAGATAAGTAGTTTGTTTGTTTGTTTGTTTGTTTTTAATCTAAACAACAGAATCAGGTTTACAGTGGTTTGGGAATCATACTTTCATGCATGATCAAAAGATCAAATCATGATTGAATAACAGAAATTGTTGCATAAAATTAATTTCTTTCAGGTCAAGGAACAGTTATGGGAAATTAGCAGGTGAGTAAAGAAACCTTTGTAATAAAGACTGTATTTTGGTCCAAAACACTGTGGACATTTTGCAAAATCAAGGCAATAAGTTGACTATTATTGTAGTTTTCTGGTGCCTTGCCAAGGTAGAAAGCAAGAATTTCCTTGTTCTGTGATTATGGCAACATTATATTTATTTGTATAGATGAAACAAAGGAATGAATAGGAGGAGAATCTATTAATTTGAAAGTATTTTCCCCTTACCTGCAACAGATTGGCTTAGCAGATTTTTCCCTACTAAGATATGCTTTGCAAATATGACATAGTTTTAAAAGTATACTGCAATATATCATAAGGTCCAACCACTGTCATATGAAAGAGTAATAGTGAGCATCCTTTTCAGACATTCTGGTTTTCTGTTTTGTCTTTCTCCATTGACTGTTTTTTGAATCAGACATAATTTTGGCATGTTCAAACCATTCCGTAATACCAGCTTTTTTTAGGAGCTTTATTTACATTTAAAACACTGAGAGTTCAAAATAAAAATACTGGGTTTACTCTATTTTTTTACTCTATTGTAAATGATAATACATTCATGATCCCAGTAAGTACAGTGCACTAGCACAGCAGAAAAAAATTAAGAAAGAAAGAAGTGAGGAATTATGTAAATTCTGTAATGAAATTTCATTAAGTAAGTGGTAGACATGATGTGATCTAAGAAGGTAAGGACCATTTTTATCTTAGCTGCAGATAAGATTAAAATAGTTACCAGACATTTTAGCTGCTGTTCACTAAGCAGCCTCTTACTTTGGAATCACTGCAATTCAATAGGAGTTGAACTGCATGTTCAGGGGTCAGAGATGAGCCTGAAGGGAGTTGGTGGGTGTAAGTCATAAATTGTGACTCTTACTTAACCTTCTGGTGGCAGCATAATGTGGACAGTGTGAAGTGGTATTTCAAAGATAGTTCATTCCAATTATAGCTCGGAAATACTAATTTCAAACAAGGGATACAGCTCTCATGGCTAGCTATGAAAATTTGAGCTTCTCTACATTTGTATCATCAGCCATTAGACATAAATACAGAACTAGGCCTAGGAAATTCAGTACAAGTGACACATCAATAGAAGGTAGTCTAATATAAAATTCTGCTTGTTAAAACTTTTGTTATGAAACAGATTTCAATAATAAGGAAGGTCTGAAAGTATTTAGAAATTGGACAGTCTTTGCTTATACTGCTGAAACTCATGTAACTTGTACTGAGTGATTTTTTTACTTGTAGAAAGGATCATGTGATGTTTCTGAACAAATTATTCTAGCAAAAAGAGTTTAACATATTTCCTCAGTGTTTAGAATGTGAATCTGACTCTGATTCTCTTGGTCTGCTTTTGAACATGTAAAAGATAAACATCTCAGTAATATGACTGTAGGAAAGATGTAAAAATAATCAATTCCATGTTTTCCAATATATTCCTTATTTTCCTTCAGTAGTGAAGCCTATTATCTTTCACCCCACATGGAAAAAGCAATCTGTTATCTTTCCAATATGTAAAACAGCAGAGAAAAACTTTAGCACAGAAAGTTGAATTCAGACATTTTCTGATATGCTGCTTGGGTAAAGATTGTATATGGTAACTTGTGACACCACTGACAGTTCAACTTTCTAAAAATAATTTCCATCAATTCTCTTATCTAGCAATGGAGCTGATGGCACTATCTTTGAGTCCCTTCTGAGTTTATGTTGCACAGGACAGAGACTTCAGAATGATGGGGTTAAATACATATCATCATCTGGATACTGCACACCGATGACCCTTACTAATCAAGGAAGTGCCATATAGCATTGCAATGTTTCTTTGCTTCACTGATTCTTTCTTGCCAGCTGTTTCTAGATCATCTGTCATGTGATACCATGACACAGATAAACTCTCATCTCATATAGTGACACCAGAGGGCAACCCTTCATTTTACCATTTGTTAAAATGTTGTGCTCAATCCCCCCAGCACACCACTGGAGGGTCTGTGTTAACCAAAGGAAACAAAATGCTGGTAAATTAGTTCACTTACAATACACACATAGCATACAAGCCCTGGAATATTTTGTGATGTCACACCTATAAATAATAATATATATTTCACCAAAACTTTTCAAGAATAGGAATATTATATTATCCTATATAACAATGAAGAGATGAATATAAGATATCTACTCCAAATGAAATAAGAAGCATAACACAGAGCTAGATCTCAATGCTAGAGTGGAAGAAGCTGTTCCCCCATCCCCCATTCTAGACAAGCAAGTTTGGAGCCTGTGGTTCTTGCTATTGTACAGGCATCCATTAAAACATCTTAAAAGATTAACACACAATAAAACTAGCAGATGAATGTTTCAAGGAGAAAAACAAAAACAATCAAACAAAAACCCCTTAACCCCATAGTTTAGTAAGAGAGGGTTTAAAATAGTAAGAATATGTTTGGGGATTTTTGCAGTGTAGCAGGTTAGTTATCTTTCTGAGTAGATGAGACTGTTCAAGAACATGGGAAAAAAAAAACCCTCTAGGACTTGTTTAACATTAAGATTTTGACACAGAATGGAAGTACAGCAAGGAAACAAAATGTTAAAATACTGACTATATCCTTTACTTGTTTAAATGCATATTTATGGATTTCTCAAGCCCTGTCCCCACATAAGTCACTCGCTTAGGTTTACATAGGGAGTCCTGCTAGGGAACACCTAAAGGCATTGTATAAAATCGATACAAGTACAAATACGCTTAAATATTCATGGATACAGATGTCTAATGCCACATGGTCTCAGTTTAGTCTGAAAAGCAGGCAGAGTTTCTGAGGATTTACTCTTTTCATATTCAAGAACACAACAATTTCACAGTGAAGAGTTCATTAGAAATGCATTAGATTAGATGAATACAAAACTGTACAAATAACTACATGCTCAGTAAAAAGCCTGGTACCATTATGCTCTATGGTGGCAGATGAGCAGTTAGAAAAGAAGATATGAAAGCTTTACAGCTGCTTCATAAGCCTCACAGCAGCCCAATATTTTCAGTGGCTATAAAACCTTGTAACCTCAACTCACTTTCTGTGGGAAAGATGAAAAAGTACTATATTGTAACATCTATAACCCATAAATTACTCCCCTCCAAATTTAGCAGCACTTCTTATTATAAATGTATTCATGTTACACAGATTTCTCTAGACACCACTTCTTTCCAAAAATCCCTGATTTCCCTACTCCAGATTCTTTGCAAGCCACCCAACAATGTGATTTATCTGCAGAGTTATTCTAAGGAACAGTATTTTAACAGGCATGAATTATCTGAGGTGAATATGATGGATATGAAATGACAGTCTCCATGAGGGAAAGAGCTGTTGAATTCTTATTTTCAACAGATTCACATTTCCTAAATGATTAACTATTTAACTGGGGCAGACTAACATTTTTTTTTCTGTTTCTACACATACTTTATAATCTCCCACAGAGTACTTTGGTGCCAATATGAGTGCTATTTCCATTAGTAGCAGACTTTCCTTGATGCTATGCAAAATAACTTATTAGCATTTGGGCTAATAAAAGCTGTTAACAGTAAATTGTGACTCTTCATGTTGTGTTTACACCAAAGGCCTACTACCTATCTTTATGAAACTTCACTAAGGTTTAAAGGTTGGACTAGATGGTCCTTGAGGTCCCTTCCAATCTCATATTCTATGATTCACTGATATTAGATAGTGTATTAAAAATCATCAGTAGAAGATAGAAAGACACATTTCCAAGTCTTCCAAAGCCTGGTGCCTCTCACAATATCATAAAATGCCTCCAAGGGCTATTATGGCAGTACTTCTTAAAAAGTATTTCACAATATTTTTAAAGATGCAGTCACCATGGGCAATCACTTCTAAAATAAGGACCATGAAGAGGTCTGTCCTGTACACAAGGTCATGGGAATATTCTGTGATTAAAGCTCAGCATCTCACTTCCTAATCCACACCAAACAAGACACTTGTCTTGGCAGTCAAGCTGAAAACTTAATGGCTTGCACAGACTCTGTGCTGGTGTTTGATCTTAGACAGGTTACAGACTCTAGTGTGATACCTGTCAATTCAATATTTTTTGTATAGTTCAATTGATACAGTGGCTTTCATGGCTGCACAGATCATGACTTAATTTGGATTAAATTGTGTCTCGTACAAAAAAAAAAAACAGATAAACATACTTTAGTATTATTTGCCCTGTAGATGTGTGCGTATGGATGAGACTTGGCTTAACTTTCTGTATGTATTGGAATTCTTTTCATAAAAAAAAAATAAATAAAAAAGGACAAACCCAGTTATTTTAAAGCTGTATTGAAACCAAATCTGTATTTTTACAGCAAATGGGCAGAGTTCTTTAAAAAATTGAAGACTGATAAAAATATATACTTCATTACTTCAAATAAAAAAATAAAGAAGTTCTGTAAACTGGAATTAGACAATGATCACCCTACAAAAGTGAGGCATTTTAGTATATATTTTTAGTGAAAGTTTGAGGGTACCTTATCTTCTTACATAGCAAAAAGCAGAAAGGGATAAGATACTTTATCTATAAGACCATCTAATTCTTCATCTTTAAATGATAATAAGTCAGGAAAGTCACTGACTGATTGTTTATCTCTTGATTTTAGAAATCTGACCTGCTGTCTAAGAATTAAACTGTAACAAACTAATTCTAGGACCTTTACAAAATTAAGTGAAATATTTCCAGAATTTTTCTATATAAGTGAAAACTTGAAATACAAAGGTTTACTTCTACAAAAATAATAGAATTACATGTTGAATTTTGGATTTGTGCGAATTAAAGTGCCAAGGTAGCTGTTACTTTTCTTGTGAGAAAGAAAATCATCCCTCCTACTGAGTTGTGTCTGTAAAACCAGTGGAAAAGCTATGTTTAAAGTTGAAATTATTCTTTATTTCTAATTTGTTCCCATTAGTATTACTTTCTGAATAATTATTGCTTATATTTGAAGTTTCTCAGCTTCCTTTTCACAACCTAAACGCATATCTTTTTGAAAAATACTTTGAATTACAGCAATTAATTATTCATATGTGAAGAATCACATCTATTAGAACTTTTTTCCTTGTGTTCTTTGTCTATACAGATTCTGGGAGAAGTGCATCACTTGAACTGTGTAAAAGGTGTATTTTTTTAAAACAGTCACAAATAATTAAAAGGCAGATGATCATACCTATGCCCTACTGGACTCCATAACCACAAGGGGGCAGAACAAACATTAATCACAGAAATCCAACTTTACTTTCTTTCAAGACACTTACAACTTTCAGTTTCTAAGCCTAGCACCAGATTTCTTTTCCAGATGGATTAAAAAATCTTTGCTAGAGACATTTTTCTAGGTAGTTTCTACATCCTTACCTTTAATGGTTGAAATATATTTTACACACACAGACATACACACACACACATGCACACATAAAAATTTTATTAGTCTCCTGAAATCTTGAAAGCATTTTGGAACAAAGGATGATTAAATAAAAAAGGTATTTATTTTTTTTTTTACTCCTTACTTTCTCAAGTAAAAGCATTTTAGATTTAGATTTGTTTTAAGAAAGAAAGAAAGAAAGAAAGAAAGAAAGAAAGAGAAAGAAAGAAAGAGAAAGAAAGAGAAAGAAAAGAAAGAAAGAAAAGAAAGAAAGAAAAGAAAGAAAGAAAGAAAGAAAGAAAGAAAGAAAGAAAGAAAGAAAGAAAGAAAGAAAGAAAG
>JANHFX010021230.1:34737-49392 GCA_027560015.1 Chloroceryle amazona | reverse complement strand
CAAATTATATTGTCAAAATTCCCAGAAGCAATTATTAATTATTGGCATGTAGTATTAACTAACATAATTCCTTGGGAAAGTGAGAACAGTCTTCTTTAGTGCTGTTTGAGACAGATATTCTGAATGGTGCTAAAAATACAAAATATCAAAATATATGCTCTACTTTCCTACTGGGAGAATAAGAGAATAAACATATTCAGCTACTGGAAAAAATGCAAAGTTACTGAGAAGACAAGTTAATTAACTTTATCTTATGTAGAGAAACTAAAATATTTTGTGGTACCTTACTCTATGAAACAAGTTCAGTTTTGAAAAGACTGAAGAAATAATCCAAAGGGAGGAAGCCCTATGTATGCATAATGATATCAGCTCTGGACTTTTTATGGCAGTCAAGAATTGAGCTAAAAAGATAACAAAGAGTAGATATGTCTCACTTTCTTATTAGCTTAGTGTTTGATTTTTTATTTTTTTTATTTTATTTGAAAGTCACTAGAGACTTGAGTTCTGATAAAGAAAGCAGATTCCAGAGTCAATCCAATGAATGGCACACTCAAACTGACACACAGACATGACTTTCTTCCAGCTTATCTCAGCTGCGGTAACAGGGTTGTGGTCTATCCAGAGCTTTAAAGGTCATGAAAACACCTTGAATTGTGCTAAGAGTGTCAACATGAAGATTTGCCTCAGGATAAAATATTTAATTGTCTGTGTAATGAGAAGTTATCCATCATTCTACCCACAATAGAGTTAACAGTGTGAAAGTTAGAAAACAGTTGATTGATTTTCAGTAGGAAAATGTTAGGAAGATGTAGTCACGGGGCTCATTCTCAGATGATGTCAAGTTATCTTGACATAAGATTTATTCTCCGGGCCCTTCACCAGCTTCATTGCCCTCCTCTGCTGGAGCGAGTGCAGAGGAGGCCAATGAAGCTGGTGAAGGGCCCGGAGAATAAATCTGGTGAAGGGCCCAGAGAATAAATCTTATGAAGAGCAATTGAAGGAGTTGGGACTGTTTAGTTTGAGGAAGAGGAGGCTAAGGGGAGACCTCATCACTCTCTACAACTACCTGAAAGGACATTGTAGACAGGTTGGTGCTGCTCTCTTCTTGCCAGTAATTAGTGACAGAACAAGAGGGAATGGATTCAAGCTGCGACAGGGTAGGTTTAGACTGGACATTAGGGAAAATTTTTTCACAGAAAGTAGTCAGACACTGGAATAGGCTGCCCAGGGAGGTGGTTGAATCACCATTCCTGGATGCATTTAAGGGTTGTTTAGATGTGGTGTTGAGGCACATGGTTTAGCGGTGAACTTTGTAGAGTAGGGTTAATGGTTGGACTTGATGATCCCAAGGGTCATTTCCAACCTGAATGATTCTATGATCACTGTTCTAAGAGTGGAACAGCAGCAATATGTAGTTAGATCCCATGGTTCTCAGGAGGGAATAAACAAACAAACAAAAAAAGCAGCCAAGATAGCAGTGGACTAGGGTCCTTTGAGAGCTTCTTGTTCTCCAGTTCATGACAGAACTTTCAGAAGTGCCAGTTTTATCAAAATCAGACCATACAGACTCAGACTTACTTACATATCACCTTCACTTAAGTAAATAAAAATATTAACTAACTTTTTCACACAACAGCTTCAATAAGTATTATTTCACTGATTTAGAAAATGGAAATTCTGAACTTATGTAGTTACCTAGCTCCATAGCAAGTCTATTCTTCCCTACAGGAAGTAGTTGGATTATCTGTAAGAAGACATTTTATTCAAGTATGTATCAACAATTCAACATGCCTGTTCACATGAACAAATTCCATGAAAGTCTATATCCGGGATGAAATTAAGACAGTGAGAACTTAGGCACATGTGCTTTTTTGTTCCCTGATTTAGGTCTACCAAAAAAATCACAAGCTCTTCAGAGATCTCCAGCACCATTTAAAGTGGGTGACTCAACTTTCTGTGGTGACTTAATATCCACTAAAATTAAAAATAAAATTAAAAAAAACCAAGCAAGCAAACAAACAAACAAAAATCATCAACCACAACACAAACAGCAGACAAACAAACAGAGAAAGCCCAAACATGAAAGAAAGAAAGAATGCAGCAGGTGCAATAATTGTTTAATATCACCATGCTACATCACTGAAAGAATACATACCATTGAACTGTAATCCATTAATTTTTGGAGGGATGGGCTTTACTACAAGCAGTGCCAGTTCTGGCCAGTCCTTGAAGAATTATTTGAACAATGAAACAGACAGAGAAAAATGCCAAGTACAGTTGAGAAGAAAAGTTTCCAGTCCAGTTTCCTGAGAAAATTAAAATATAAGTTAATATTTAAGCAAATAAAACAAGTTTGTGTGAATTCATTGGTGTGTTCAGAAGTTTTTATCACACACATGTCAAATAGTCTGAGCAGCCCTTCTACAAGCACAGCATGGACTAGAAGAGATACAGTGAAGACCACAACAATGTTTGTGTAGAAGCTATATTTGGCTCAGCTTTATCCCATTCTTTGTCATAGGAAAACAGTGATCTTCTGCTTTTGACAGTGTGCATAGAGAGTAAAAGGGACAAGCAAAACCATTAATATCACTATTTGGAACACTTTCAGTACATCAAAAGCAAAGTACTTAATATCTGTATCTCCATTACTCTGCTCTATCTCTGAAGTACTTTGTATAGTGTCTTATCTACAAAACCGAGAAGGTACATTTAAAGACATACTACATCAGAGATTTTTTTTTACTTCCCTTGCCAAAATATGATGCCTAGAGAGATTTAGACATTCTTATATCTGCATATAATATTAATAACTTATTCATTATGGCAGCCTTTAGGAAAGGTAGGAATTATAATCTCCATTTTACAGATACAGTTAGAGTATGGGGGAAGCTCAGTGAAGGTGGTTGCATGCAGTCTCCCAAGTCAATAGGAGCTGTAGTCTAGTTTGCACAGCACTTCTGAAATTTGAGTCATAAACAATCAGTGACACAGGACAAATCAATTACAAAACTTGGATTAGTAACCCTTAAGTAAAGCAAAACACTGAAAAATAAAAGTTCTTTGAATCTGATTTATTTATGACCTTTATTTCTTGCTGTTTGAAAGCAGAGACATTGGGAGCAATCAACACTTCTCCCCTCCAAACTGTTCTTTCCAGACTTTATCACTACACAAGGTTTGAGGCACACAATGGCCAGGCTCTTACAATGTCTCAAGCCCAGTCTGCCTGACAGACTAGACACATCTCTGTATTTTTATACAAACAAGAAGCAGAAAAATAATGTATTATTTGTTATTAAGGTTCTGAGCTAGCAGAGTACATATATTTCCTTTGTTAAGGCTACTGTTAAAATTCCCTCGCCACTTTCAGAAAAACCCTGCCATTCCAATGCTTTACATATTTCATTTCAATAAATATATTCTGGGTCACTTGTGAAAGAAACCTCACCTCCCACTCAAATGTCAAAGAACACATAGACTTGTATGAAAACTCAGCCTTCAAAATGTCAAAAATACAAATGTCCAATTACACAAGGGAATGTTGATCCAGAATATGACTTAATGTGACAAGCTGTGCAGCCTGGCTTGATTCACCAATTAAATCTACATAACACATAAGACTTAGTTGTCATTTCCAGTTTCAGTGGGAGTGATACAAAATAACAGTAAAAGAATTTGTTTTGAGGAAGACCATAACCTCAATTATGTCTTTTTTGGTAAACTGTAAAATGAAATTCAGGCATATTGCTTAAAAAATTTCCACTACTCCTTCCGCCTTAGAAAGTGAAGCAAAAATACTAGTAGCTTTTTTCTGTTGACAAATTGAAAACAAAACTCCCTAATAATAACCTCCTGCCCACAAACCCCAAGGGGAAAAATGAGAAAGATACAAATCTTTTTAAAAGGTGTTGTCTCATCCCACTTAGTGGACAACGAGGGAGGTGAATCGTTATGATCCCCCCAAAAGAGGCTGTCCCTGCATGGCATGGCCACAGAGGTGGCAGAGTCAGAAAAACGACTCAGAGAAACAATACAAAACAATTTATTGGTTTTCCCTGAGAACGATCAATAAATACTGTGGATAAAGGTATTTTGGCATTAGAAGGTTATTTTCTTATCAATTTCTTTAAGGCACAACTAAGTATCAAGGACAAGAAAGGAAAAGTGAATAGAAAGAGGAAGAAAGGAAAAGATAGAGGGAGGGAGAGAGATTAAGATAGAAAGATATCATCATCCTTGGATCCAATGACGTCTCACAGGGTCAATCCAAATCCTGCGTGGATCTAGATCAATATTTTACTGTCTGTTTATACTCTTGGGATATGGGTGGTATCCCCAATTTACATACAAAGCATAGAGGTGGTCTTAATTTGCACAAACCCCTTCTGATCCTTCAGTCCCCTATAAACCTCCCTTTGGTGCAGACACAGTGGCTAGCCGAAGAAATTATAGAATCATAGAATTGTGAGTGTTGCAAGCGACCTTAAAGATCATCTAGTTCCAACCTCCCTGACATGGGCAGGGACACCTCCCATTAGATCAGGTTGCTCAGAGCCCCATACAGCTTGGCTTTAAAAACTTCCAGGGATGGGGCTTCCATCACCTCACTGGGCAACTTGTTCCAGTGTCTCACCACCTTCATGATAAAGAACTTCCTAAACTCAGGGAAAAGACACAATCATGCCTACACAGAACTTATCTCTTCCTATTGTTAATTTATCTGCAAGGGGCCAGGGGAGGATGGCAGAACCACTGAGGACTGTTGAGAGCCGCTGACACCTCCTCCCTCCAGACAGGCCTTGCTCTGTCTGGATATTATCACCACACATGTGATCACCACAGGCTCTTACAGATGTATACTAGTCTCTACACAATCATTAAATTAATTTAGAAGTTGTCCTATGACCAAAATGTCATTTCCAATTGCATGCCTTTCCAAGAGATGCCAGATATTACTGCCTTAAATTACACTGCATGCAGCTTTCAGGTATCAAACATGTCTGACTTCCCAATTCTGAAAATTCAGCTGTATGGTGGCAAAAATTTTTCTGGAGAAGGGAGTAGAAGCGAACTAAAGAGGAAGAGACAATTTTGTGTACATGTATTGAAAGTTCTCACTCTCTCACGTAATGCTAACCAATTTATTGTTAACAAAACTAATAAAAAATATGCCATAAAGTAAAAGGTTTTATTATGCCGTTTGGCTTTGTTTTTTTTTTCTGAAAACTAATGGTGCACCACAAAAGCAACTGCAAAAATACTGAAAATGTAATCTATTAAAAAAAATAATTCACGTGTTTAGATTTTGTGAAAATTTATAAATGCTAAGATAATTTAGAATGACATCATTTACCTTTTAGCAATAAAACTAAGTATTCATGTATTCTGAGAGTAAAACTGTTATTTAAAACTATTTTATTTGCTTTAACATTTTTGAAAAAAAGCAAAAGAAAGTGTTGTAAAACTGAAGGTTTACTAATAAGAACAAAATAAATTACACATTTCTTTAAAAAAAAATATTTTTTTTTCAATGGTAAAAATACCCTACCAGACCATTATAAAGAAAAGTGTTTTCGTCTTAGTGTATGTATTTGGAAGTTTGATGGAGTTTGATTTAACTAGATGTATTTTGACCAAGAACACTATATTATATTTTTTGTACCAATTCCTGAACAGTCCTTTTTCACCTTATTTGCATTTATCAGCATTTTACAGTACACTTTGAAATTTGTTTTAATGTAATATATTAGCTGCGGTAATATTCATAAAAACAAAGTAATGTTAATGGATCATAATAAACTGTGCTTTAAATTCTGGTTTGGCTGTCTGATCCTTTTCCAGAGATCTGTACAAAACCTCAGAGCACAGCTTCATCCTCAATTTATAGCTTCATTCCCTAGCCTTCAATCTGTTTTCTTTCTCCTACTTGTCAGCTAAATTAATCAACAGAAACATCAATGAAACTCCTTCTCCTCCTCGCTGAAGCTTTAATTCTACTGTCCACAGTTTATTATATTCTGTTTTTTTCTATAGTATTAACAGAGACTGCACCAATACAGACCTTGTGCAGAAGTTAAATAGCTCATATAATAACTGTGCAACAATATATCACAGTATGACTAAGGTATAATTGCAATTGTGTGATTGTATTTAACATGACAGGGTGGTTGCTTAACGTTGACATTACCTGCATATTATTACTTTTTATCTGCAGCCTACAGATGGTTGCTTTCCTCATGCATAACTTTTTTCTAACATGACAGGATCTTTCAAACAGTAATTTTGAAGGTATTAAAGTTACACAAAAAGCCCATGGCCCTGAACAAAGAATAGTTGTGCAAGATTATTGACACCAAAGAAGGACAACATTTCTTAAAAGCTGGTTCATAACACCTGTTACTAGATAGTCACAGTCTTTGCAATGACTGTGTACATTTGTCAGTGACACTATAAATCTTAACCCAAAGTAGCAATTAATTTCTAAGTTGGAAGAACAGAAACCAAAGATGAAGCAGCGATGATGTAGTAATGGTATTTTATTTATCAAGTCAAACTATTTATTGAGTAGAAGAATGTATAGAGCTCTGATATATATGGCTCTATTTATAGTTCTGTCCTGGCTGTTGCAGTCATACTATTAGCTCTCTACTTATTCTGTGTAATACCTCTTAATACTGTTTTAACCCTACCATGGCGGTTCATACTACTTCATTTTCATTACAACCTATCACATTCAGAGAGGAATAAATTACTGATGTTTAGTCACCAACACATTCTTCCTTTTTTTACCAGCTTGAGCACTTAGAACTTTAACAAATTCTCTAATTTATAACATTATCAAATGTAGTTTTATTTCAGACCTCAGAATCAAGAACATTTCTTGCTCCCCAGTAGCAATGAATGCTAATCTAATCTTCTGTTTTCAAAAGAAAATCATAATATGCAAGCAGAAGGCCTCATGGATACAGAGAATGAAAGCCTATTTTGTAGTATTCAAAATTCATGTCCACAGCTGTAATCATAAATATTCTGTTTGATAAATTCAAACTATAGATTTCTTTGTGAATTTTCTTCCTTTGGGTCTTCATCATTGTTACTTCTAAACTGAAGGACATGGGAATGCTTGCCAGTTGCCGAGTTCAGACACAAATGAGGTATGTCCTTACTGCACCCTGTCAGAGGATCACACTCCATCCCCATTTTCCTCCACGATTTTTGTTTTAGTTGGAGAAAAACTGCATACTCAGCAAAGATGGACTTGTGATGCACCCTCTGGAAGCAAGACTGCTAGGTGCATTAAAGAGCACACCTGCATTTCATATTTTTGGGCTAGAAGTCAGGAGCTGGTATAGGTGAAGTTCACTGCAAAATTTCAGTTAACTTCAGTAAGGATAGATAAAGGGTTTTTTTGGATGGCTTGATGGTTTTCTTTGGGCGAGCTTATTCAAAGAACTCTCATGGGATACCCAAGCAGTGTCAAGACCCAGGTTTATGTTATACTCTTAGCAGTATATAAGTATATATGCACTTTTACTGTCATTACTAACACTCCAAGGAACATAAGGCTTCTTATGGTCCTCAGCAAGAAGATAAGGCAGAGTTCCTGGGTAGTGAGACCTGCCGTGGCTACTTCTTGTGTTTAGAAAATGCTCAGAATCTGCACTGGTGGACCGTAACCCAGGCAGGCTTCAAGATGAAGAGCTCTGACAAAACTGGAAGAAATAAACCCAGTTCCTTTCCCTCAGAGGTAGAAAGCGGTGGGGAGGTAGATTAAGAAACAAGGAAAGATCAACTGCAAAAAAAGAAAAGTTTTCAGACCCTGCATCTCCTAGGGCAACACCCAGAAGCAGGACTAATGTCTGTTCCTGAAGAAGATGATGACAAAAGCTTTCCTATGAACCTGCAGTGGAACATCCAGTTTCCTGAGGCTTACTGCAGGCATGATTAAAGAGCTCTGTCCTCTGAGAAGAGGGAACATAACATGAGGTAGAGAGATTTGGCCTTTGCTGCTAATCTTTAGGACAATTTTGGGTGCTGTTCCAGCCATGGACTTTATGAAAGTCTTATCAGAAAAACGTAAGACAAAGCTCCATCACTTAGCTAAGAGCTGATAAAATTATAACTCTAGATGCTTCATTTTGCTTTCTAAAGAAGCAATGAAAGATTAAGATACTTTTGGATTCAGAGGATTATTTTTGTTGAAAATAAAACCATAATTTCAGCTTGCTTCTCAAACTGTTTTCCTTCTCTACATCCACCACATCTTACTCACATTCATTTTGAGCTTCTTGGGTTTCTTCCAGGTGCCAATCTATATAAAATATTAGGACAGCTGGGACACAACAAGGAAGAAACTGAGAGACAGGGCTGACTGTGTAACAAGTTCAGTTCTGTTCTTGCTCTTCAGACTGACTTGCATTATTTTGGGCATGTCACCACCTTTCTGTATGTCAGGTCATATGATTTCAAATAGGTACGATTATAAACCTTTCTGTGTTGTTCTGGTAGTGGATTTTACACATAAATACTTGACTGAGAACAAGTCTAAGGGTGCAAATCACTCTCTATGTAAACAAATAGCCCTCTAAAAAAAAGAAATGGAAATGTGTTTATATTATCAAATGTCAAACCAAGAAGTATTACCTTTTTCTAAGTATTGCTGCAAGGCTAATGACATCTTTTTATTGACTATGTGTCAGGATATTATCATGTTCAATATAACTAACATGTAGGGTGCTGCTGTGCCTCTGCACTGGACACAGGTGCACAAAACAGATGCAGATTGCAGTGAAAAAAAAAACAAACAACAAATTCATCACTGCAATGACAGCTTTCTAGCTAATTAGATAAAACATGCATTTCCTCAGGTACACTCTAAAGACTGCATTTAAGGAACGAAACACATAACTCCTGCTATTTTCATGATTAAAAGTAATTTAAAAAAAAAAAATCTCAAAGCTGCAAATATGAATCAATTCAGGAAATACTGAAAATGTATTTTGTCTTGCTTGCTTCCTGCATTATTGAGGCATAATGGATAAGCATTACTAATTACCTCATTATGATCAGAGATCTTTGTAAATTCAGAAGAATCTGGAAACAACTCCACCCCTGCACTGTAGCTCTTATTCCTCTCTTTTACCTTTTCCTTTTTTTTTTTCCTATGAGGAAGTAAAGTAAAACTTAGAAATGTGAAAACAAAACAAAACTTAAAACAAAACAAAACAAAAACAAAACAAAACAAAACAAACAAACAAACAAACAAACAAAACACAAAAACCCCCTCCAGACCCTAGAACAGAAACTACTGAAACTGAGTTGTCTTTGTTGTCATGGATTGATTTTGAGAACTCATTATCAATGTATACTACAGTCTAGCACCTATTGTCTTTGCATATTTTCTTGGCTTGAAAGTCCAGAATTCACATACATATTTAACTGCCACAGAGCTTTGACTAATATTCAATATTGCTGGTTTCTGCAGGTGTACACTCTTCCTGACCGGATTGATATATTTAAGTGTTATCTTTTCTGAAGATGAAGAATAGACCATAAAGTGAGAGATCTGAAAGCAAAGGAAGAGACATGAAGTATAGAGAGCGGTGAAAGAAGTCACTCTCAGTAAATAAAAATTAGAAACACGACAGCAGGAATATGTCTTTATATCTCCTCTAAACCTGTTCAGAAACACAGAGGAGAGGGTAGGCAACAAGGCGTAAAAAATGGGGTGAGGGACACTTAAAGAGACATTTTTAAGGGGAGGTGCAACAGTGTTACAGCTGTGTACTACTGTGTCCTTACATAACTGAAACATGTCTCAAGAGTTAAAGAGTTAGACTCCTCCTGTATGTAACTAGCATAGGGGCTGACTGTAGCACCTGCAACAAGTTTGGCTACAGCTGTCTGATGTGACTACATCTTCTCCTGTGTTCAGGGAAGGCAATGCAAGAAGATAACCCATGTTATCCATACAACACTGTGACAGAAGTGAATGCATCAGTGGTTTTATATGCACATAATCACATTTCTCACTCATTTCCTTAATATGTTCCCAATCCCTGAATCTTCACAATATAGATTTACTGTCTTAAATTTGGATTCACATGTCATTTAAATTAAAATTTAAGTAAATAAATAAGACAAATACAAAACTAAGTAAAAAAGTTTAATCAGTTTGCCATTTTAGTTTGAAGAGGGTGTGCTGATCCCACACAATAAACAATGCTTTGGCAGATTATACACAATTAACTTTTCACAGGAGCAAATAAGAACCAAGTTGCCACCTTTAAGGAGACACTGTGCTTAAAGGCAATCGGTCATCTATCAGCCTGAGGCACACAAATGTTAGGATCAAGTACCAAGTAGACATTAATATCTGAACTATTCACCTTAAAGCTGTCTCTATAATTAGCAAAATGAAGGAGTCACTCTCACAGCATGATACAGTATCTGTTGTGTCCCAGAGATGCACGTTCATTCTATAGATATAACATCAAAGGCAACTAGCTTCAGAGACAGATGTTTGTAATTTTGTGTTGGTCAGCTGAGCTGTGTCCCATCTAGAAAGCCAGTGCAAAACACAGAAAGACTTATGCACTTGGATTTTTTGATATGCATTGCAGTTAATGCTGCTGAGCTGTAAGCAAATGATATGCTAAACATACACAATGAGCTATGCGTTTGTAATTATTCATTCAAATAGTTGTGAAGTCTGACCTAACACAAATCTTCTAGGAAAAACACTATGCTGAAATACTGTATTGGTCACTGAAATATGTTATTGAAATTGGTGCAATTACATATTTAATGCTACATCTATTTCATGATCCAGGGATTTGATTCTCTTGTTTTCTCATTAAATTGTGTTGTGGTTTTTTGTTTATTTGCCACATTCAGTGGTAAATAGTGACAAATAAAATAAAATAAAATAAATAATGGTAAAGATAGTGATAAAGGGAATCACAGTCTAACAGGCAATAATAGTTTGAAAGCAGGCTAAGCCTTCCTAAACTTGATACCCATTTGACAGACAGGCTGGTTTCTTCTAAGCAGTCAGTTGTATGCCTTAAACAGAAGGAAGCCTCCTATGGTTCATATAGCTATCATATATTTATTATATATCATACCATACATTGGTCATATACCCAAACAGAGGTGGTTCTGGAATCAGTGCAGATTTGGAAATTTCTGAAAACAATTTTAATCCCTGTCTCAATCACATGTGTCTATGACATTCATAAAAAAATTATATCTGTAATGTGAAGGGAGCATATCCCATCTTCACAGCAGACAGGGACAGTAAAATAATCAATGATTTAACTACTCCTGCAGTAACAAATAGACAAATGCACAGACAGGTATAACAATGGCTAACTCAACAGAGTCAAAGACCACAAGTACACCAATGCACTACATGACTAAATTGGTAAATAACAACAGCTACTGTAATAGGCCCATATGTGACAAGGGACACACAACCACTCCCAGTACCTCTTTTATTAAACCTGTGTGAATATCTGACAATATGTACCTAAAAATCTCTAGAAGGTTCCCAGAAAACAGCAAATATGATGTGCAGTAATAAGTTTTACCAGTTAGGCTCATGTTTCTAAAAATGAGGTGATTTTTGATATAGATAGAAATGAATTAAAAATATTCCATAGCAAGCAGTTCCCAGCCAGGACATGTAAACACTACTTCTATAGTAACAAAGTGTTTGCCTTCCATCTAGAGGTACTGAAAATAAATTTAAAAAAAAAATCATAGGTTTTATGAAATGTCTTATCAGAAGATATTCCCAGGGAGAGAAGGGGTGGGGAAATGCAGAAGCAGTGTCAGATGTGCCAAGTCAGTAAAAAGCAAATAAAATCTATATGGTTTAAACAAAGCCTAAACATTATTCATTAAGAACTTTCTCTCACACAGAAAGTTTAGTTCATCATCAAGTTTGCTGTATTCTGTATCAATTAGAAAAGAGGGATTCTCTTCTCCAAAGTTAGCAATACAGCTTCAGAGTAAAAGAAAATCTATTACGGTATTTAATAGCTTGATAAGAGGCATAAAAGTAAATCAGCAAGACTGAAAACAAATGAGCACGTGAGAAAGATAAAGCAATTTCTTCATTATGAAAATTCATTCAGATTTCAATTATTAGGTTATGGAAAGCCTGTTTTTCTAGCTTAGCCAAGTTTACCTAAGATATGACTGTTGTGGTGGAAGAACAGGGCAGAAGGACTGGTTCCTGCACACCCCCAGTCTTTTCTTTTTCCAGTGAAGGACCAGACAAATTGTAAACTGTGGGTGGGGAGAGATAGAAGGAAAAGCACCAAAAAGTAGAATTAAAAACCATATAACTAATTTATTCTTTAAGAAAAGGAAACATGTTCCAAAGATGTCCTTTCAGAAAGATTTTATTGGGTCTGCTGTGTAAATATTTTACAATTACATATTTCTCCTGTGCTTTAAAACTTCTCCCTTGGCTTCTATTTTTTTTTTTTACACCTGCTGTAGGCACCTAACATCACAACTGCATCATACAGACAGGCGGATACAAAAATTGTCATAAACCATTATTAACTGGCACATGAATCTTCACATGACAGTGAGGATTATAGATTGTGTTTGAAAATGTGGTATCTGTGCTATGATAGTTTCAAACCTAGTCTGTCCTTAGATGTTCTTATTCATAAATCAGCTATTAAGATTACCTGGAGCTTTTCACGGTGAAAGAGCTTTTAAGACTTTGACATTTGGGTTATTGTTTCTCTACGTCCCATTGTCTTCTTCCCTGTCCTCACCATATCCATGCTAACAAGCCTGGTGAAAGCTCCAAGTGAACAGAATTCCAAATGATAACTTTTCAGAAGAGTTCATTGAAGAGATGCACATAGTCCAATTGAAACCTCAAGTTACATACACCGTATGCATAATGGCACAAAATCAGATAGGGGAATTTTGTAAAAAGTAGCAAAACACATTTGCATTTACATTTCAAATATAGTCTGTAGGCCTTCCAGGCCTTGAAAGTCTTCTCCCATCTTCGAATCTCAGTTTTTAAAGCTCCTCAAGAGGCAAGAATCTAGTAGAAACCTTTACAGGAAGCAAGAAAGGATCCAGTTAAATACTGGTAGGTATTCTTTCATCAAAGTAAGATGCATATGTCTCATCAACGACTGCAAAATCAATAGGGCATGAGTGCAGAAGCTTCCACAACCTAACCCTTTCAGCTACATTAAGAACAAACCTGTCACCTGTCACATTAAGGGTGGGAGTGAGACATTTGCCTGCAGGAGCGCAAGGGTTTCTCTGAGCAGTTTTGAAAAGTCTAAGGTTTGTCTAAGAGTCTTGTCTCAGAGCCCCAGCTGAGGGAATCCCACTGAAACAGTAGTTACCTGTTAATTTTGCTGTTAATTAGGCAAAGGTCTCCACTCAGACACTCTGGCTTTTCTGGCCTTGTTTGCTTCTGTTGGATTAGATGAAACAGGGCCACCTTATCTTCACAAGACCCTCTCCTTTAGCTGTTTGGCTGACAGATTAGCAGATCTCCAGCTCCAGAGATAGCACAAGAATCTCATAGTTGTAAACGTCTCAACCTTTCTCAGAAAGTGCACAAAATTAGCTCCATTTCTGTTTCATGGCCATCTAGGCCATTATGCCATTTCTGCGTAGGCTTTTCTCTGGCCAATTAAAATCTCAATTACATTTATGTAGTTTCTCCTTCATTCTTTTGGTAGTGATTAGTGTGTGTTCCTCTGGGAAATCAAGGGAATATAGGGCACATGGAAGACGCCCAGAAGATGTGAAAGATGTATGACCCTACAAGCTGTAAGGTGTAAAAGAAAGGGTCTGAACACTTGCTGGCAAATACAGAGAAGTAAATGTACTTCATACCCCACTCCCCAAAGTCCCATTATAGCTCTGCATCTTCATATCATACCCAAACATACAAGTGGCACAAAGGCTATCAAATTTTAAGGCCCCAAAAATGGCATTACCATATCTCATCAACACTGAAAAATACACACATTTGTCAACCAGAAGTTATAAGAGTTATTTAACAAAGCATCAGTTTGTTACTCTTTGCAAGTGGTTCTTTTTTTCCGTCTTCATCCTTGCTTTCACAACATTTACAAATCAATCAAACCCAGGAGGTTACGGGTGATAACTCCTACTTCAGTATGGAAAACACTTGTAAATAGATCTTATATATAGGATGAGGAGCTGTGAGACAGTGTCATCTCACTTTACTTCCACATCTCAACCTGCTCTCACCCTGATGCTTGGGGTTGTTAAATTTGCTTTTGATTGTAGGCATTTCTATGTAAGGACTGAACTTTTGCTTGGGTCTTGAAAAATACCATGTTGTGGGTGCTATTATATGACACGTACAACATAGGTCATAATTGATTTAATACTGATGAGAGTAACATTGAATACATTTTTAACGAAACACTCTGATTGTTCCTAGATTTTGCAAGTTATTCACAGTAACATGGGTGTCTGCAGTTAATTCTGTTCTCATTCACAGAAAGTTAGAATATACAAGCATTTAAAATACTTAATCTCTTTATAGGAAAACATAAATAAAATTATAGGAAAAAAAAACCATGGAGGTAATTACCTTTAAAACAGCTTAATAAATTTATAGGTTTG
>JANHFX010021230.1:0-13917 GCA_027560015.1 Chloroceryle amazona | reverse complement strand
CTATGAGTCCGTCTACCAGACAACAAAGAGTCAAAAAGAAAAATGTGACGAATAAAAAAAAAAGAGGAGGGGAGGGTTGTGGGGTGGGGGGGGTGGGTGTGGGGGGGGGGGGGGGGGGGGAAGTACTACTTACATTAGTAATCAATAACTACTTGTAATAATGAGGTTGGGGTGTGAGAACAGTATTAAACAAATACCTGCATGGAATAAGTGTTGCTACATCTTTACACAAACATTTGAAATTATGATATAATAACAAGGAAATCTAAAGGCTGACACCTCACATGATATTGCCCCAGCAATTTTTTCGTAAACCTAGAAAAGCAAAATGTTTCATCAACTCTGATATGCTACCACCAATAATAAGGGAGGAATAACAATTTCAGGGTTTTTTTCAGGGCCATGTATTTTGGTGTTATCCTTTCAGGTATTGCATTCCTGTAAGTAAAGGCTTTCTTGACAGTGCTGAGGTCAACACCCATTGAATTACCTTTTCGATCCTGTCCTAACACAGCTTCTAATTTCATTACAAGGTTGTAAAAATTTAATGTCTATTGCTTGAATCTGTACACAACTGTTTCTGCATAAGAATATACTCCTATCAGAATAGCTTTTACTGTAAAAATAATTAACTAACCGACCTTAAAAAATACAGGATTTTTAAGCTTTTGCTAATTTATCTGGGACTCTGAATACTCTGAATAACTTATGGTTTTCCTTAGTTTGAAGTCATCCTCACCAAAAGAAAGTATACTAAGAGATAAGAATGTTTTCACCTTTATAATGGATTACACCTTATCTGGTAAACATAATATAGTTTCACCTCATTATTTCAAAGTAATGGGAACTCAGTCACACTCCTACCAATTAATTATTAATACTTATAGGTGAACACCTGAAGAACTTGAAATATGTTTGATTCACATTTAAAGATTTCTGAGTCTATTTGGAGATATGTGACTGAAACTAAACACTAATAGGAGTTCAGCTCTGAGGTACTCCAGAACAGACACAATTTTAGTTAATCTCAGCACACATTCTGCCAAAACCTAGATCATGGCTTGCCTAAGACATCTTAGCTTTGTCCCATTTGTCCCAGTTATCATGTCTTTAAGAATAAAGCTTAGCTTTCAGTTATGTGCTAAAGAAGACCTGACCTGAAAGATGGTCAGATTATCTTCATAAGCACATATGCAGCATCTCTAGCAGCATAAAGAAACCCAGTAATATGCCTTTTAAATAGCCTGCATCCAGAAAACAGCACTTACTTCTTCTGTGAGGCACCAAAACCTTGCTACAGCGCCCGCATATCTAAACAGCACTATCTCCCATATCTCCTTGTCATGGTTTAACTCCAGAAGACAACTAAGCACTCACTCCCCCACCTTCATTTGGACAGGGAGGAGAATTGGGAGAGTAAAGTGAGAAAACTCATGGGTTGATATATGGACAGTTTAACAGGCAAAGCAAAAGCTGCACACGCAGCAAAGTGAAACAAGGAATTCATTCACTGCTTCCCATTGACAGGCAGGTGTTCTGCCATCTCCAAGAAAGCTGGGCTGCATCATGTGTAACAGTTACTTAGGAAGACAAAATGCCATCCCTCCAAATATCATCCCCTTCCTTCTTCTTTCTCCAGCTTTATATTGTGAGTATGATGTCATATTATATGGGACATCCCCTTGATCCATTGGGGTCAGCTGTCCCAGCTGTGTCTCTTCCCAACTTCTTGAACACCCCCAACCCACTTGCTGATAGGGTGGTGTGAGAGGCAGAAAAGGCCTTGACTCTGTAAGTGCTGCTCAGCAATAAGAACATCTCTGTACTATCAACACTGTTTTCAGCACAAATCCAAAACAAAGCCCCACACTGGTTACCATGAACAAAATTACCTCTATCCAAGCCAAAACCAGCATACCAACCTATCCTCTACAAACTGCTGTTATCCTTTTTTGGACAAAACAAACGAAACCTCTGAATATTTGCTTGTATAATCTTTTTGCAAACTGATCAGCTAACTGTGAACAAATCCTGATAAATTTTATAAGCATTCAAATAATTAATTATTACAAGGAAAGCCAAACATGGGTTAAATACTTCCTAATACAGTGGAAATCAAATATAGGAATATTTAAACATCTGTAACCTTCCTTCAACATTTCCTGCAACATTTCCTTCAACTCAGACTATTCGTTATATTATTAATGTTTTAGACTTTATGAATTAAAAGATTAATAATCAAGTATATGGCCTTAGGGTTAGATGTGAGCCCAGACATAGGTGAATGAGATTGTGGAGAAAGAAGAAATAAATAAATAAGAAAGATAAAGATGTGAGTTTCTTTAATATTTTGCCTGTCTATTAAGAAACACTTCCTGTTGCAATTGTAGTTTACCTGACTACATGACAAATAGAGAAGGCTTTCTTAAACAGCTTGTGATTATAGATGTTCTGTGGTGTAGTTTTTTCTGTTTACTAAAAAGAAAAAAAAAAGGTATAATTTATTTTTAAGTGAACTAATTTTCAACAGTTGGTGAGCAAGCTTGTGCTAATTTGCATGACCTATTATCTCCAGCATCTATTTGTTTGTAGTCTTTTCTTTTAGAAGAATTGGCATTAATTATAAATATTAAGTAATTTGAAATGTCAGTTCAGAATTTTACAGCTTGGAACAGCTCACCCTTCAATAATTAAGTCAATAAAATTAACTTAATTTAATTTAAACAGTGATGCTTCTTTTTAGACCTTATGGAGTGATTACAATTAGTATTCCATAATTAGTATTTTATTGATGTCCATACACTGGATTGCTGGGTGTCATCAAGATACACCAATGAGTGGAAGTAATTTGATAAACATTCAGAACTGTGTCATTAATGGCATGCCTCCTAATTATGCATTGAGTTAATGAATGCATTTAAATGTTATGGAGATGAATTTAAAGGACATCTCAACCTTAATTACTATACCATTTCCCCCCTCTTCCCAAACATTCTAATTATAATTTCAGTAGTTATCACTTTTAATATACAAATATCAGGTTCCTCTAAAGGCAGAACCAGAACACCTATGATTTCTATTTTTTTTTATTTTTTCAAGAGTGCTAATAGTGCTAAAATAACAAGCAGTCACTATCCTGTAAAATAAAGACTTACAGAGATTGGAGAATGTTCTTTTCCAACTCTTATGTTTCTAGTGGTGACCTGGCAGTGCTGGGTTAATGTTTGGACTTGACAATCTTGAAGGTCCCTTCCAACCAGAACAATTCTATGATTCTATGATTTTATGACTCTCAAGGAGACCAGGACTGAATATTTTGAAATCTGTGGCTGCCTAAACCCACAATGGCTTCATTCACACATGGAAAGCGTATGTCCCCAGAAAAAAAAACTGTCCCTACCAGTGCTTTTGCAAAACAGAGTATGTGAAGGAGCACAGTAGTCCTGAACTCAATGAATCCACTGAAAATTCATTTTCTTGTAAGCACACACAAACTCAGCTTCTAAGGAAAAGCAAGCAAAAATGCTGTCTCTAAGGGACAGAAATGAATCATCAGATACCAGATGGTTGATTTATGGCTGCAATTTCTTAACTTTGCCATGTTTAAAGGGACAGCTGATGGAAATGCATGCCAGGAAACATTCCTATAAAAGTTGACTATGCTGTTAGAACATCCTTTCCTAATGACAAAACCCACTCTAGCACAGAAAATAGACTTAGGAAGAATATGATGGTTTTGCTATCAGGTATGCTGTAGCTTTACAAAACAGATATGGTTTGGACTAATCCCCTAATTCATTATAAAACTTGAAGGAACAACAGTGTGTGATATCCAAGGACATTATGACATAACAACATGACAAAAATAGTCTGTTGTTCTTCTCAATCTCTTAACATTTCTTACAGCTGTAAAGGTGCTAATGGTATACAGTGAGCTTTATCTGCATGGGAATAGAATAAAAGGAATATTATATGACATGGCCTGAATGGAGTTTAAAATTTATGAATTGTTCTCCTGTCCAGTTTCCTAATTTATCTCGCTCTCCTTCCTTATTTACTTTTTGCAATCTAGTTTCTCACAAAGCTCTCATAAATTTCCAGAAAAATGGTTTGTTTGTGTGTTTTATGACTTTTTTTTTTTTAAAAAAATATTTTTGGTAGTGGAGGATAAAGCCTCCAAAGTTTTGAGAAGAGAAAGAGCAAGTGAGTTAGCTGTTCCACTGTAGGCAAAGAACTACTATATGCCTTTTGGCTAAAGGTAGTGGAGAACCAAGATACCGCTGCTGATTAAACATCTAAAATCTCTGTATTCCCATCACAGCTAAAGCAATACTGTCTGTGGTGTGAGAATTTCTCTCCTGTGCTGAAAAGGCAGTGCCTGGAAGACAGACGACAGCACAAGTCATACCAAGAACAGACTGAGGCAGCACCAATTCAGCATCCTTCTTGATGTGTCTGCTCCTAAATTATGTGTGCATCCTCACTGAAGAAATAAGACATGTGAAAAGAGGTCAATATAATATGAAGATATATTAATTTGACTATACAGGCTTCTCATTGCACTTAGGCGAAACCTTGTAAATTCTTTGTTCATTACACCTGTACAATTTCTTGGAGTGTAGTGAAAAAAGAGCAAGTAAATTTAGCCTTTATAACTAGGTATGATGAACAGGATGAGAATCTGTTCTTCTTCAAACATGTCCACGTGACAGGGTTGTGTATTCAGGTCCCTTCCCACCAAGAGACCAAAATGTAGATTTTTCTAAATTTAAACAGTGATTCCCACTGTGTTCATCTTCTATTCACAGACGAAGCCACAATCTCAGTAATGCAACAAGAGGCTCAAAATGAATCTTCTCTAGCACTTTGAAACATCTATTCTTTATACTCCTACAAGAAAGCACAATTTGTCTTTCAGCATTTGGTGTTTCCCTTAAGAGCTTGTATTTCAGATCAAAAAAAGAACATTGCACTTTGCTAACTAGGGGTAACAATTAACAAAGTGAACCCCATTTTTAGAAAGACAATGTACCTTTAAAGACCTGACTTATTTTCCTTTTTTTTTAAACTTTTGAGGTGGGGAATAATATATATATGTATTTTATTTTATTTTATTTCACAGTATTACATAGGCCAGTGGCACAAGTATTCAATATAAATTGAATTGTCTAGAATCAGCATAAATGTCAAATGAATGCCGTGTACTCCTGTTTTTCAGGTCAGGATTAATTTTCAAAGGCATTCCTCCTAATTTTCATTAAAAACAGATTGAGAATACCACATCAGTAAATTACTGTAGGACTAGAATCCTACAGACTGAGAATACCTAACTGTTGCCTTAATCTAACAATAACAGGGCCAAACCACCCAAATTACGTTAAAAGAAAAGTGTATTTTTCATAGAGTGTCTAAAATCAAGGAATTTTATTACAGTCAGTCAGCAAACATGCCTTTCTGAAACAACAAGATCATGAAAGTTTGGAATTACAAGAATATGGTGAAATTAAGTTTAATGCAAGGTCTTTAGAGGTGAAAGGGGATTTTATTTGTAAATTTTTAATCAAGATGACTTTCTGGACTTAAAAGCTCCAATAAATGTATCTAAGTTCACACATACAACAAGGAAGAAAAACAGCATCCTGGGAGTGGTGTCTGGGCAATGGTATTCTCCATTATCAACATAAGCCATTCTTAACCCCTGTTAAGCATGTATTTACACATTCCCATTCATATTACATTCATACTGATTCTTCATCATTTTACAAACCTCTATAGAATTACCTTCTGAATTCAGAATGAAGAATCTTCTTATAAATTTCTTGTATTCCATTCTAGCAGTAGGCCTTCAAATGATCTAATTTGAAGCTAATATTTCCATTACATTGAAGTTCATTAATATTCAACAGTTTTACATTTAGAGATGAAAGCCTCTCTAAAAGAACAAAAAAACTCACCCACATAATTCAACTCCTCCGTTTGGCAAAAGCTCTGCTATGTCTCCAAATTCTGTGAAATATTATGCAAACAGCTAACAATTCCTGGGGTTTTTTTCATATTGTTTTTTTTTTTTTTCTTGTAAACTAGTCTGTGTTTTGGCTTTAATCCAAGGTATAAAATAAAAATCTAATAACAAGCTTCATGAGCAAAATGTCATTCTGTCTAGCAACTGAAGTTGCAGCACCTAACTGTGCTAACTAGATCACCGACAGTTCAACACTGTCAATAAATGACAGTATTGGTATGAGTAATGTGTATACTTAAGGCTACATGTAGTGGGAATAAAGTGTTCCTCTATTGTCAAAAGTGTATAATTTCAGAATCTTCATAGTAGAAGCTTTCTTGATAGCTCAGCAGGCTAGCAAACAAGCAAGATAACGGATAAACACCAGTGCAATGACAAGTACAGCTGTTACATATTTCTGGAACGTCATGATATAACTGCAACCTTATTAGAGAAGCAGAGAAGGAAGTAAAGAGAAAATATATTCTGTCAGTTTAGTGTTGCTGATGATGTTCAAATATCAGATCTGATAATGCTAGGTAAAGCTTTGAAAGACATTCCGTTTGGTTACACAAGCCCTCCCCTTCCTACCTTGGCTGTTGAGGACATTTAGAGCTACACAGGGAACAACATAATACTGCAGCTATACTGTTTGTCTTTTATCTCCTGTGAAGAGAGCTAGAAGAGACACATCCCAAAGGTGTGACTGACATCTTAAGAAAAAAAGAGTGTGAAAGTGCCTAGGGAAAAGTTTAATTTACTAGAACAGCTGTCCTAGTTGTGCCTCTTTCATGGTTACTGATGCACCCTTTCTGTTGATCTTCCTGAACTTCACTGTGCAAAACTTTCACATTGTGGTGGATTGACCTTTGCTGTCTGTCAAACCTCCACCCAGCTGCTCTCTCATTCCCCCTTCTCAACAATGTGGGAAGGGGAGAAAATAATATGGAAGATCTCATGGACCGAGGTAAAGACAGGGAGCTCTTACCAGTTATCACCACAGACATATGTCCACACAATCTCCCCATACCCCTGAAACATCCATTATTTCCCAGTGCTTGAGGAAATTTGAACAGGTAAAAAAAAATGAACAGCTCCAGAGAGATATGTGCAATTGGTTTACCTTTGATGAGTTTAATTTGACAGTCAGTTATACAGGGCTACACCTGGATATAGGAGATACAGGACTGAAGAAAAGACAGAGGACAGAAGTAGAGCACTAATTTACTGACAAGTAGTTAAGTAATACCACATGTGAACACAAATTATTCAGGAAAAAATATGAATCTGAAACCTAACAATTTACAAGAGCCTACACAGGAAAAAAAAAAAAATAAAAAAAATAAAATAGAGAAGTTGAAGAGGAGTAAAGTTTAAAAATAAAATGCAAAAAAAAACCCCACCAAACCCAACAAACCAAAAACAAACCGGAAAGAGCTAACATGAAAGTTTAAGGAATCTGCCATCAAGATTTGCACAAGCAGAGAATGTATGGATATAGTGTAGCACATGCTTTGGGAAAGGGCTATTAGAAAGAGTTTTGCAGAGGGTGTAAGAGTAGGTAAGTTGATGAAGACTGAAAAGTAGCTTCAAGTAAATTCTTTAAGCACTGAATTCAAAGAACAGAAGTAAAGAGACAGGGAAGGTTACTAACTTGCAACAACAGAAGTGTGTTTTGGAAAGGGAAACATAGACCATGCTTGGCCAGTTTGTGAGTCAGTCTGAAATGGTAGTGAGGAATCAGTAGCTCAGATGAGAAATTGGATTTAGAGATGAGATTTTCAAATTAGATTTCAATACTTTTAATATTTTTTCACCATTGATATATGCAACAATAACAAATACAAGCATTTCTGATGGATAAGCCTCAATTCATGTGTTAAGAACTGACCTGTTTAGAAGACTTTTCTGAGTAAAGTTTGTATGCTCACATGATAGCATTCCTCATAAATTTCATAATGGTACAGATTAGTTCTACTATACCCATCTTTCTTGAAAGAACTATATATTCTGAAATAAAAATCAATATCATGCTATTAAGCAGCTACTAAGAAAGAGATATCTTCACAATATCATTTTTCAAATGGAAGATTTTTTTGGTCTGTCTTAAATGTAAAAGGATCAACAATCCCTGTGTTTTATGAATCAAAGAGAAGAAAAACAAAGATGAAAAAAATCTACCTTGACACTTGTGTAGGATAGCTCTTTGCTCTACAAATCCACATGAACAATGAAACCAAACAGCTTTTTATCTTGTTTTAATCAGAAACCTGATGTTGACAAAAACCTGCATTTAAATAGCATTATGGCTCAGATTTATGCTGACAAACTCCTGCAAATTCAAATTCAAAAGGAAGAGCATCTTTTTAAACTACATATTTAACTTTGAAAGCTCTGGCTTATGTGGATTGCCTTATTTGTATTCTCTAAGTGGCTTTTCTCTTTTGTCCAGCTTTAATATATAAAATGTACTTTACACAATCTCAAAAGGTCTTGTAACAAACATTCAGTGGCAGCCATTCTAGCCTCCCTGGTTGACAGATAGAGATATGATTCACAGTAGCTGAATTCATACTGAGGAGTTTTTAAAGATTTACAATTTAACTGGTTAACATGAGTTTTGCAACGTATGATTTAAACAATCTTCAGGGCTCTCGAATATATGTATTTTGATAAACTTACCAATTACATAAAAGCATTTACTCCTATGGAAAATAGCAGCTCCTATCCTTTATCTAAATTCTTTTGTTTTCTGGATCATAAATCCAGGGACTAGCTGTTTCAAAGGCAATATTAAAGTCTTTAATGCTGATGCAGTTACTAGGCACATGTACTAAACTTATGTCCCTAAATATCATTATGAAATTTTAATTGCATAGAAAAGATCATTTCTAAAATGAAACAGGGTTTTTCATTTCTACAATACCCAGGAGCAATATTTCACATATAGACTAATGGCCTGTAAAATTCTGCTTGTTGACTGTTAACTGCAAAATTTCAAGCAGTGTGTAAGGACCTGAAATATTTCCAGTATAGTACTGGCTTTCAGTCTGTTTGTTTAGTTCTTCACCTTTAGTACATTAATATACATCTTCCAGCTTACTTCTTGAATCTACCGTAACATTAAAAGTAGTAGCAGATGCTGCAACTTGCATTAAGCACCTCACCTCGCTGCATACAGCAGCCTGTAGACACAATCCTTGAGATAAACTTGGGTTAGTTAGAGTTAGTAACTGACACTGTGAATGTGTGTCCTGCTTCAGGACTTTTGTGAACTGCAAAACAGAAGATAATTTTTCTGGCTGTGGAGAATTTATGTTCTTCCTTGCAAATATAAAGGATGCATGCACATGTAGAGAATATGTACTAGATTGTAAGTGCTTTCTTCCCAGACAACTTGCTGCTATAGAAAAAACTAAATACCCTGTCACCTCTGACTGTGCCAACATGCAACATCAATTTTATGCCTGATGTATTTTCTCATCAGTTGACCTCCGTCTATCAGTTGCTGTTCTTAAAAGTCATATAGGCAGAACAGAGCTCTGGGGAAGGGGAAAAAAGCATGGCATGTTTTATGGCAAAACTTTTGCTCAGTTGTTCACTTGATTAATGCATAGAATGTCACTTGTGGATGTGGGAAGTATAGCACTGAGTGGATTTAGAATAAAAGTGCTAATAAACTAACTATGGATTTCTTCCCACCACCACTCTACTGGGAAATAACATCTCAGGTCCAAGGTCAGGTGTGTCAGCCTGGGTATAGAAGCGGCATCTACTAAAGTTTGCTGAAGGGTTGCAGCCTGGGAGATGAAGGTTACTTCTTTCAAGTAAACAGGAAAATCTGACTCAAATAGGGCTACGTAATGGATTAGATACTGCCTTTCATATGTATTTGTACACATGTGTTTTCTACACGTGTAGATTCACAAGTTCTCTAAACAATCTTTGAGTATAAGTGCTTATGTAAGGAGATATTTAGTCTATCTTAAACTTGCGTGAAAGTTTTTCTGATTAAAAAAGTCCCTGAAGATATAACATAGCAATGCTACTACTTGTTTTATTTTGTACTAACCATGTGTTTACACAAATCATTCTTATTCCTTTTTTTTTTCCATATTTAGAATTACAAAGGCATACAATTTGATTCAGTTAATCTACTTTAAATGTCAACAATGTACACTATACCTGCAGACGGTTACAAAACTTCCAAAAATAAATAAAATTAAAAAAACTCCTAACACACACAGAGAAATCAACCATCAAACCACAAGCAAGAAACTTATTACTGAAACACGGAAACTGAACCAAGAAAGCCTGATTTCTCCCATTGAAAGTGCAGGAAATTAAGCTTTCTAAAACTGTGCTGCCTAGCTATTCATTAAATCTGTAATCAGGATGCAATACACTTCAATACATAACTAAGAACATGGAATGGTATCATACATTTGAGGCATGTGGGGTTTGATCTTGTTTTTCTTTTCTAAAGTATGACTAACAAGTGAAATGAAAGGTAGAGCTTCTTCAATTTGAGTACTTTGTGATTGTCCTTTGTTGTTTCCTGTTTTGTTTTTCGTTATTTGTGTGTTTGAGTTCACCCAAAAGGGACTTTGGCAGGCAATAGTCCTAAGGCTTGTCTTGGGACATTCTGAATGTCCCATAAGGCTAAATGTAATGCTTCTGGACATTTTCACCCTCTACATGTATAAATTTTAGGTATGTTCTGCTTCGTATTTTGAGTCATCCTTTCTACCTGCCCAGATGCTTGAAGGTGATTAGGAATGTGCAATCTTTTTACTATTCCTAAACTTTTATAGTTGGTCAATTACTTCTGCTATGTAATGCAACCCTGATTCAATAGATGCTGGTACTCTATACCTAGTAGTAAGTTCTTTAATGAGAGCTTTTATTACTCCTTTAGTGTCTGCTTTTCTTGTTGAGAATGCCTTCACTCATCCTCATAATTGGTCTACTATCACTAGCAAACATTTATATCCAGATACTGCAGGCATATCCACATAATCTTGCAATCTTTGGAATGGGGAAAAAGCCCATGATCGACTTCCCAACTCATGCATAAGTTTTATAGTTGAGAATTTCTGATAAGTAGGATAGGCAATAATTATTTCAGTTGTTTCAAAGACACCCAGTGTCACCTATACTCACTGTCACGGCTTCCACTCCTTCATGAGCTTTATCATTAAACCATCTCATTATAGTCATCAGGCATTTTATTGTAAGGCAGGTTTCCTCCCTATTGTCCATATTCCATTTTCATCTTCTACTGCTTCTTATTTATTCCTCTGTTCTTTCTCTTCATTTGTCACATTTGACTGATAGAATTTTCTTGGATGGTTGACACTGGGCCATGAGCTCTCATCTGAAGCAACTGCCATAATCTTTACTGCAGGTTGGTGAGCTGCAGCATTTGTTGCTGCATCAGCTAAGGCATTCCCTTTGCTGATTACAGTAACATCCCTTGTATGGTCTGGACAGTGAACAACAGTAATCTCTATGGAAAGTTGGAAACTGTTGCATCACTTCTGAGTAAATTGCTTGGAGATACTGATCTCAAAGGACTTTGACTGTATTGGGTCTTATCATTCTATCCCTTTTGAGAAATTGACCCAACACTACAAGGATTCTTCATCACTTCTATCCAAATCTCTTCCATTAACTGATAGGCATTACAGTGCCTAGTACATCAGAGCTCTAGAAACATAGACTGCTGCCATGATAGATATAGTTTCCGTATTGAAACTTAGTCCATTTTTTTTTGTGGCTGTAGCATAAGACAAATGCATTTCTAATCCATTACTTCTTTGAACCATCCAAATAGTTAATCAGCTGCAAGTGCTGACATTTTCTTAGGGGATAATTATTTAAGAATTAGCATTTTCAGTATTCTACCAGCTTTACTGTCTACCACCAGCCTGAATCTCTATTAAAGCACATTTTTCATCTCCCGCCTCTTTGTACATTTTAGTTTACATTTAAGTCACTTGGCTTGCATTTCTGTTAGTTTCTTTGTTATCATCTTCTCAGCTGGCACTACCAACTCTTCTCAATTTATGACAAGCTGTGAATGTCATTAAAACTATATCCCCTGCCTACCTCCAAAGCAGTAACGATGATGATATGCAAATGACTAATTCCATCCTGCTGAAGTAAATAAGAGTTTTAACTCTGATTTACATAGCTTGGGATCAAGTCCATAGAGAACACTTGACAAGTTTTTCCACTTTGATACAGGTACTTGATTTCACAATTTACTTGTTCAGACAGTTCTAATACAGATCGCCATTCCAGAATGACTTGAGCTAAAGTTTAAGAGAATGTTTAGCCCACCCTCCCAAACAAAGGGATTTATTACAAAAAAAAAAAAAAAAATCAAACAAAACAGAAACATATTTCTAGACATTCAAACACTGTGTTGTTATTATGGAAGTCAGATTTACAAATGCAGAGGTTTACATGTGCAAATCAATGATGTTGCATGTTAAGGACATTTGTAATTCCATCAGTATAACTTTGAAAATGCAGTTTATTATATCTGCTGTGGTAATTTCTGCACTTTGTTGTTGGTTCAGGAAAAGGTATTTTTTTGTAGTGGCACAGAGAAACTCCTATTCATGCATCAGATGAATAGAGTGTAAAAAGGGGAGAATTTGTTCATGCTCACTTCATTGTGGGATTTATCCACCATAACATACAGACAAGTAACACCCTAATCTAAGCCTAGGAGTATCAACCTTTATTTCAGCCTTGATATGATGCCAAATCTCACGTAAGTCAGTTTCTGTTACCCAGTTAGACCATGATAGATTAGGAGTCATCTACCTGACAATATATTAACTCATACATAGAGATCTGTAATATAATCATAGGGGGTATATAATTAGGTAAGAGAAAAAGGAGTCTCATGAGCATGAGTCATTTCAGGTGAGAATCCTAAAATAGGCTGAGATAAATCTCACCCTGAAAATCTGACCATAATATCTGACCATAGCAGTAACCCAATATGGCTAAACCAGACTTGACATGCATTGTATAATGCTACAGCCTAGTAGGACAGACAAATCCTGCCCTTCTCCCCTCCACCTTCCCACAAATTAAATTGTTAAGAGGAACTATGACTTAATCTGAGACTCAGCAGCATGGCATAGGAGTTTCAGACTCTTCTTCCAACTCTGAGTCACCTGCCTATCTGTATCTACCAGACCTCACTGTGATGCAGATGTAAGTTAATGGTTTCAACTAGCTTACCTGATCTGAAATCAAAGCGTATTGCTCAAATATTCTTGGCTTGCACAGCACAGTTAAAAAAAGAGTACACTAGAATTTTTTAATACTGTGAATACATTGTGTATTTATCACTTGATGCAAGAAATTTCATGTTTGTGCATTAGCAGTCACCACAATGTGAAAACTGTTCATAATTTTTCCTTCTCAGGAAATGTCTGCTTTGTCAAAAATGCAAGGTAATAGAAGATAAAAGGTGTATGTATTTCTGTATACACCAAATATTTAATTTATCTTGGTAGATAAGAAAGTGAGCATTTGCTGAACTCAGACATTTAAATAATTTCTAGAGTAATGAGTGTTTGCCATCACTGTATCTCAAACAAAACATTTGACTTTATTGAAGTATGTATTCTGATGATTTGAATTTCTGTGTTCTATTTCTACTTGCACACCATTTTATTAAGCCCTTTTGTTTTGTCAAGGGTTGGGTCTGGGCTGGCCTCTATATAAATGAGAGGCACTATCTATTAACTCCTCTCCCTTCCCCAAGGAGAAAAGAAAGGTGAAAAAAAAAGAGGCTTATGTATTGGAAAAGAAAACTAAACCAGCTTTAATGAAAATAATAATAAAAATAAATATGTACAAATATATACAACCATTATTGAACTCCCCCC
>JANHFX010021229.1:35976-46708 GCA_027560015.1 Chloroceryle amazona | reverse complement strand
CTCCTCTCAGTCTTCTCCAGGCTAAATAGTCCCAGCTCTCTCAACTTTTCCTCATAAGAGAGATGCTCCAGTCCCCCAGTCATCTCTGTTGCCCTCCACTGGACTCTCTCCAGTAGTTCCCTGTCTCTCCTGAACTGGGGAACCCAGAACTGGACACAGCACTCCAGATGTAGCCTCACCAGGGCGGAATAGAGGGGAGAATGACCTCCCTTGGCCTACTGGCCACACTCTTCTTTATGCGCCCCAGAATACCATCCGCCTTCCTGACCACAAGGACACATTGCTGACTCACAGTTAACTCACTCTCTCCCAGGACTCCCAAGATCCTTCTCCTCAGGGCTGCTTTCCAGCAGGTCAACCCATAACCTATATTGATGTATGGGGTTGTTTCTCCCCAGGTGCAGGACGCTGTATTTCCCTTATTGAATCTCATTAAGTTCAGCTCTGCCCAACACTCCAGCTTGTCCAGGTCACGCTGAATGGCAGCACAGCCCTCTGGTGTGTCAGGCACACCTCCCAGTTCTGTATTATCAGCAAGCTGGCTGAGGGTACACTCCATCCCTTCATCCAGCTTGCTGATGAATTTGTTGGACCTGACTGGACTGGGTACTGACCCCTGGGGAACACACGTGTGTGTGTGTATATAATAGACACACAGAAATGGGACTCGATCTCTATTTTCTCAAAGCTGTTCATAGTTCTGTCATTCTTAGTTCACACTGTAATTCCTGAAGAGACGTCGGGGGGATGATGGACATTATCTTGTATATGCACGCTGCATATCTCCCAGTGTAAATGATACTTAGGATGGGTTAAAAGCATGGGCAAATAATGAAACATTAACAGCATAAGTACAGCAGTTCTCACTTCACTTACTTCGGTAGATAAATTCTTGTCATTGTCCTAAAGTCCATCTTACTCTCTGTCAAAGGTTACTTCTGATACAGAGCTGGCAGAAAGGAAGGACTGCTTGTGCCTCAGGCGTAATGCAAAATGTCATGGGCACAATTTTGATGTGCAATTCTCTAGTGAAAATGCTGGCTTAACCAGTTGCTTATTACTTGTTCCCACCTGAGCATGCCGAAGTGTTTTTATCAGCACATTATGAACCATATCAAGGAATTAATCTTATTGAAACTCTTTCCTCTCTGTTATTTTTCAGCCTGATAGTTCACCATGGAGCCACCAGAACAGCTGTGTTGGCACATTTGCAGTGTGAGGGTGGGATGATTTAGCAAGAGTGGAACGGCTTAAGAAATGTCCCATTGCTGCCTAAAATGCAAATCACCCACAAAGCTAAAATGGTAGATGAACTGATGTCACTGTATGTGTCACATTGTCTTGTGACTTCAAGGACACTGTTAAATTGTGGTAGGAGTAGAGGAGGAACTGCAGAGCATCTTCATATGGTAGATTATTGGAGCAAAACTGCCGAAAGCTTTTAACTTTCATTCTGGACCATCTATTTCCAGACAAGGCTTAATAAATGATGTGTGTGGCCTGCACCAACCGAGGGACCAGTAGAAATCAGTGGGCTCTTTCTTACTTCAATGCAAATTACAGACTAAGGTCAATGCTTTCATAATGTTAAGATTTGTTAAAAAGGTAAAGCTAAGGAAGTGGGTAAAATGGTAAATAAGAGTTTGATGAGGCAGTAGGAGGGTACGTGCATCTGGACAAAATACAGCTAAGGAAGGGAACTTAAAGAAAAACATGCATTACAAGTTTTGAGTCTAGATTCAAGTAGCTGGAACACTGTTACCACTGCCAGTGGCAAGTTTGATTTATACTGGAAGCCTGGGGTGAACAAAGAGTCTCCTATGTATCAGTCGTGCAAGAGAACTGCACATGGAATACTTTTATTTAAAAGAAAAATAAGCTACCTATTCCACATATAGTTTAATTAATAACTTGGAAATTTTAATTGATAGTCTGATCCTAGAAAACACCAAGATCATGGGGTTTTTTTCAGTCTGCTAGATCTGTAACACTCCAGTCTCTCCAGGCCTATTTCAGCCTGGATAACTGGGCGAACTCCTTTCGCCTGGCATCCCCTACAGTGTACTTGTTGCTGACTGAAAGATGCTGAGCGTGATGACATTGCTTATAAATATTTAATATGAATTACTTCTGATGGGGATTTTACCATTGCTGACAGTGATGGAGGATCTTCTTGTCCCTGATGTTCTGCCTTTGATTGGTTTTACTTAATAACTCTTATCTTTGCTACAGCACTGGACAGGTCCTGGGAGTGCCTCCACTCCTTCATTTGGTTTGGTATTCCGGTAAAAAGTAAGACCAGTTATACTTTCCAGAGACCAAAGAAACTAAGGATTTCAGCAGAGAAGATGAAGTAGTGTGGGACATAGCTGCTGCAGTAATTGGTATGTGACCCGAGACGTGCGAGTTCTCTGCCTTCTGCACAGTGGAAATGGCACCTGCATGCTCTCATTCGAACTGGAGGACTGGGGTGATAGGAGAGGTTATGCAAGCTTGTTACCAGCACTGCAGTGCAGTTAAGAGGAGGATCTTCAAATTGAATGTTTCTTGTCTGTGCGAAAATGAACTTGGGGCTTTTACCCATGTTGGCGGTAAGATTTTTCTCTGAGAGTAACAGTGTCTGGGAATGATAATATTTATGAGAAAATAATATCAGCTAATGCCAGGTAAGTCATACACGGACAAGCTGCGCACGTCTGAAAAACCCATTGCCTCTTTTATTGCATTGTTTTTAACACACTGCAAACAGAACAGTACTATAAAATGTGTATTTCATAAGCCTCTCATGAAACAGAGCAATTCTGTACGTGCTGCGTAGCTAAGATTAGGTGGGGACTGCAACTGTGCAGGTTGGCTCATGTTATCTTTTTCCAACGTATATACAGTGCTCCTTCACGAGATCCAGCTAAGTTCTAATTAATGTGCTAAACAGAACTGGAGGTTTGCGTGTAGAAATGGGTTTATGGTCACTTGTATTACAGTGAAGCAGAGGAGTATGTGTTTGTTACGTTAAGAGTTTGTAAAAGAAAAAAGTGACCTGCATCTCCATTTTCTTCCTGAAATTTGCTGCTTCTTCCACTGAGACAGGCCCCAGTTGTCTCGATACTGTGAAAGCATAACCAATGTCTAGATGCATTTTCACAGTTTTCAGTTTTTTAATCGCTGGAGAGGTTTACACCAGGAGCCTTTTATACCAGTTACACATATTGAGTCTTATTTAGGGAGCTTTCTTGAGGCGTTCTAAATAATTAATTACTGAAATGAATAATTACATTTGTTTGATGAAAAATAGTCTGAATTATACGGGAAGTACTTGATACCTTTCCCTGACTTGCATCTATTAGCTGTATGGGAAGAGATTTTAAATTTGTCAGATAATAGTTGAAGAGATTAAAAAGTCAAACGTGATGATTTATTAATGAGCCTTTCCTCAGGGAGGAGAGATAAGCAGCCACTCCTTGGCTTTCTTCTTCTCCTTTTCTCCTTTTTTGCCTTTGTCCCAGTGACATCTGCAACTGCCCCGATGGGGTGGTCACTTTTGTTAGTATTCCTGGTTTAAAGAAAATTAAATTCTGCTGGTACTAGTTTGAAATTGATAATCCTGAGGTTTATTGATTTAACTGAGACTATTTCTGGTTATTCGTGTTTAAAAGCCACCGCTCCTTCTAAGGACAATACAGGCACATTTCTGTCACTAACTCTCTTCCAACAGTAATTTTAGATGTGGTTGCCTCTAAGAAGTGAAGGCACAAGAGAATTGCTGCGGATGAAGACCTTGTATATTTGCATATGCTTTATTATGGACGCTCACTATCTTCTGTGACCCATCCCAGGAGTGACCATCGCCTGTTCTTCACCACCCCCCTGCTCCCAGCTGACGTATTTCCATGTGGTGCAGTAAGAAGGAGCTGGGTTCAGGGAGCACCTTTACTTGAGTCAGGGTGAGCACTGTGAGCAGACAGTCCCGTGGCGGCTGAATTCTTTCAGAAACCTTTTAACGCATCTTGTTTAATTAAAAGCCTTTTACATGCATTCGGTACGTTTATATGGAAACTGCACCGACTCCAGCTGGGGCTTTCTCGTGCTGGTGCCGCTCTGGGTGTGGAATCCCCCTGCCCAGGGCCTCCCCCCTCTGAGAAGGCGCCGTCACCCCCAGGACCTCCGTCCTGAGGGAGGGGGCGCGAGGGCGCCGCCCTTCCCGCCGGACTCGGTAGCGCGGTGCTGCAGCGCGCGTCCCCTCTTTCCACCGCCCCTCCGCGGGGCTCTATGACAGGGCCAGGGCCGCCGCCTGCGGAAACCGCCCCGAGGCCCGCCCCCGGCGGCGGCGGACGCCACTTGCCATTCCGGCGGCACTGCCGCGGCGCGACCCGCCTCTTGCCGTCGCGCTCCTTGCAGCCATAGGTCGTCTGAACGCCCGCCCCGCGGTGGAGCCGGGCGGTAGGGAGGCAGCCGTCGGCCCGCAGTCGCCGAGCCCTGCGCGCTTGGGCAGCGGCGGGCGATGCCGTGCGGGCAGCAGGAGAGCGCCGCCGCCCTCGCGCGGTACGTGGTGGGGGTGGACGTGGGCAGCACGGTGGTGAAGTGCCACGTCTATGACCGGGCGGCCGCGGTCAGAGGCTCCAGCTGCAGGAAGGTGAATCCGTGGCGAGGGGCGGCGGCGGGCGCGCTGCGAGGTGGTGCTCTCTTTGCCGCCGGGCCTGGCGGCGTAGAGGGCTCTCCCCGGGGCGGGAGCGGCGGGCGAGGGCAGCCTCAGGCGGCGTTTGTCTGAAGAGCCGTGGCCGAAGGCGGGGCGGGGCCGGACGTGCTCGCTCTCCTCGGAGGGCCGGGCAGGTTTGACCCGAGGCGTTCCGGGTTCCTCAGCCCTGGGGGGTCGCGGGCGGTCCGCGGCTCGGGGCTCGGCACGGGGAGCGCGCACAGGCGCTCGCCCGCGTTGGCTTTTCCCAGTGCGCGGGCATCTCCTAAACCGGGTCGGATGGGGACGGCTTCCAGAGCGTTCTCAGACCAGCCTGGGTGAAACGGAACCCCCAAGAGAGCTGGGAGCCCCACATTTGTACCATCATTGCACTCGCTCCGTTACCTATCGGCGTTTGTTCCCGCCCCCCTTCCCCGTTACCTTCCCTTTGATCGCTAATTCGTCTCTAGACAAAGTTACTTTGGTTAGTAGGGCACGGCTGAGATTTGCGTAGGACTTGCATTTACACACGTACCGTTATGTAACAGTGCTGTGTAAAACAAGTGTGAACTTTGGAACACGGATTTTAGGCTGCTTTTGTTTTGCGTGGCGTCTGGTTTGGGGATCTCCAGAATTAACTTTTTTAGTGTTAGCTACTGCAATGAAAAAAGATTGCAGCAAGGGAAAGCGTAAGAAATCTGATGGGTTTTCAGAGATGGAAGGGGATGCTCTCAGTGGAGCTGACCCTCTTTCTCAATGGAAGCCTGTCTGGTGTATGATTCCTCACCTGCTGTGCCGTGCTGCTTGTGAGCTGCTTAGAAACATCCGAATTCCTCAGCAGAGCCAAAAGGCGCTCTCAGAAATCTGCTTTCCAGTTTGGAGCCCTGAAAAGTAGTTTACAGACACTCCAGTTCCTGGGGATTTGGGCTGCCTTATTTCCTCTGAACGGAGGAGATCAAGAGCTCACACACCCACATTCAATTATGTTTTAGAAGTGACAAATGTTGTTTCTTCTCTTGTAGTACATTCAGAAAATCAAGGAAAGGAAAATAATCTTTTTTTTAAAAAAAAAAGCAACATCTGATGTTATTTACACAAACTTTCACAAGAACTCTGGTTTCTGTGAACTAGGGATTGTAACAGTGCTATGTCTTTTGTGAATAGGTGGAACTGCTTTATCCTCGTCCTGGCTGGGTTGAATTAGATCCTGAAGTGCTGTGGAGTCAGTTTGTTGGTGTAATAAAAGAAGCTGTACAAGGTAATGCCTTATAAAGTTTGAGAAGTTAATTATTCATCAAAATTAGTAAAGGTAGTTAATTAGATAATAAGATTATGGGGGGTTTTAAGTACTGAAAATTCATTACAGGTCTACATTTAAGGTCTACTCAATCATTTTGTAAAATAAGACACTTCAGTTAATGCTTTTTTTTTCGGTGGGGTCAAGACTGAAGTAGAGCCAGAAGCAGTGTGCATATTTGATTTACACATTGGTGACAGCACCCTGTTGCTTCAGCTTTCTGTACGTGTACTCTTCCCAGTGTCCATCCTTCTTCCTCGAGATGCTTCCGTGCGTGACCAGAGTAGACTTCCCATTCCCCATTGCTCTGCTGCTGCTTTGTGTCTGCAAATGTCAGTGTATGAGAGAGTGAAAGCAGGATGATGCTGCACAGTTGTACTTGCTTGATTACAACCTGATATTCCTGCTTTTTCCATTCTAACTACAAACAGTTCTTATCATCCAATTTCTGTATTAATTGTTCTTTTCTGTTTGTACTTTAGCCTATCATTTTCTACTAGTCCCTGCGCTAAACACACACAACTCCCTTAACTTCTGATGTCAGGGTTTCCTCCCACCCCCTTTTCCCGATGCTGCTCTGTGTGCTTACTCTCTACAACTCCCCCAGCTTTCCCATTACACCAGCTCCAGCATTCTGCTCTCCAGCATGGATCACCTTCTGTGCCACAGTGATGCTGTGGACCTGTCAGCTGCACTCCAGCTCACTTTCTCACAGTGCCCCAGTCTCCTTGTGTGTGTGTGCATCATAATCCTTCATTCATTCAGTGCCCAAAGTTCTTGCTCACTCCTTTTTGCAGTGTGGTAACCGTGTGTTGCTCTGTCTCTAAGCCTGGCTCAAGGCAAAGCTGCTCTTACCCCTTTCTTTAGAAGGCAGCCTAGGGGACAGGGAAATTAACCAGTTGTAAGCAGCAGCTGATTATTTTGGGCTCTTGGTCTGTTTTCTCAGCAGCCACAACTGTTTTGTTACAAGAATAGCAACACCTGATGACCTTACTAGCTTCCTTCACTCCCATTGGGCAAATAAGGAAGCAAGATTTCTCAACTAGTTTGAAAAGAGGAAGCTTTTCTTAAGGCCAAGCTGTGCATACTCTTAGCAAGTCATTTTTAAGTGATTGTGTAATAATAATAAACTTAAAAATGACTTGCTAAGAGTATGCAACAAGTGAGTATAAGCTATCAAAAGGTGCAGTCCCACCCTCCTTTTTACAGGGTTGTTTCAAGTCCAGAGGAGGTTCCTGAGTCAAATTACTGTGTAGTTGTTTATGCCAGCAGAGTTTCACCAGTGTTTGTGCCAGCACAAGAGAGGGTGTGGTACCAGGGGAAGGAATGACTGACCGGAAACAGAATTAAGGTGGAGGAGCTCTTCAATTTACAGAGCTTGTGGAGTTAGGACATAGGACTCCCTGGGTGGGTGGATGAGCTGATGTAGCTCAGTACTACCTAGAGGTGTAAACTACTTCTGCCTGCATGGCGCCCCCCCCCCCCCCCTTCTCTATCACTCTAGTACTCGTTCAACCCTTCCAAGAGACAGCTTATCTGAAAAGTACCTGTGTTTGTCCTGTTTTTCTCATTAATGGAATCTAGTTCTGCTCACAGGGGTTTAGAGAGCATGATAGTTGACAGAGGGAAAGTGGTGGGAGCATGCAGGTTGTGGAGATGGGGAGGAGTAACACATGCCACTCATCTGTAGTGAGCTGGGGTAGTACTGGTATGGCTCTGCCTTCAGTTTAGATCCAACTAAAAAGAAAAATATTGCTATTCTTAAGCCACCCACTCTCAGGTCTTCATCCCACAGACTCCTGCTGCCAGCAGCACTTGCCCAGGCAGTTGTAGCAGGGCTTAAGAAAGCCCTGATTTAATTTCCAGCTGACTGAGGGCCATCATACCACTGCCAGCATGGGTGTGAGGATTGGTATAAGGTGCAGAAGCACACACAGAGGTCAGCGGAGCAAGACGTGCCCTTTCTCTGTGAAACCCTTTGGTAACTGTCACTCAGAGGCTACCTGTTGTAGAGTCTGTAGTATATGCTTATGCAGATGGGTGACTTTGCACATCAAAGTTAACCTAAGAATGTGTATGAGCAGGGTATAGTTAACCTTTGTAGCAGGTTAAGCAGCAGGATTGAGAACCCTTTGTAACAGTGCTTTGGACAAAACAGGTAGTTTGTCATTTCAGTAGAACTTATTAACATGTATTTTTATCATATAATTTTGCTTCTGGAAGTAGGCATGGTGGTGCTTGGGAGGGTGACCACAGCTGCTTTGAAAATAGCTGTGGACATATTTAATTATTTACAGAAGATTTTTTTTTCTAATACATAAAACTGTAAATTATGTGAAGGTAAGGTTATAACAGTAAATTGATGTATACCTAAGTTTTTCTACTGCTGAATTTGAAGTATGTTTTGTTGCATATGTGTTTTAATCAAAGTTGTTCTTACAATTTTGCAAGATTGTTTACTGAAAACCATGTTGTTATCAAAATGCTGTAAAAAATCATGACATGTTGACATGAATCTCCATGTAGGCATATGTAACCTGCCTGCCTGTCTCTGGGGTTGTTCAAGTAAAGTATCAAAAGACCTTTCAGAAGGTGGAAAGTGTCAGTGTGCCATAACTGCTTTTGTAAAACACAGGGGTTTATTGACCTTCTTTGGAACAAGTTGTCCGACTCGGAGTTCTCTAAATTTTCACTGTTCTAGCCACTTAGTTGAGCAGTCTGTAGAGATAAATATTCTCTTAAATTATTCGTCTCATAAGTATTTCACAGGTTTCATAGTCGTATTGGAGAAGTCGTACTTTTGTTTATTTCTTCAAATGATTTCTTTGTGTGCCTGGTTTGTTTTTGATTTCTAGCCGCAGGACTTCACATGAGGCAAATTGCTGGTATTGGCATCTCAACGCAGAGAGCAACTTTCATTACGTGGCATAAGTATGTATATTGTGTGTCATTTTAAATTAATTAGTATTCAGAGACTGGATGGAAGCAGACTGTAAGAAATGTTGAACTCGGTCAAGTCACAACCCAAAAGCACCAAATGTCAGTCACTCGTGTTCTCTTCTCTTTGCACAGTCACACCTTGCAGCAGTTCAGAACGATTTAGAAGTGTATGGCCTTGTTATTCTTAGTACTTTTGGAGGAGATGAATACGTGCCTAGTTTTTAATTCTGGTGGGAAGTCTCACACAAAATGTCCACATGCCTATTACTAATTCTTCAAATCCACCTGGAGGCTATGCATTTATTTTAGGAATTGACCTAGTGTTGAGTGTCCTGGTTGGAAGTGGTGAGTGATACTGAATTTCTGGGGCAGTGTATGCTCTGTAGTTTTAAAAATGGGAATGTTTAAATACTGTTTTTCAGGAGGACAGGGAAACCTTTTCATAATTTCATAAGTTGGCAAGATTTAAGAAGTACAGAACTTGTGAATTCCTGGAATAAGTCCCTTCTGCTGAAGGTAAAATTGTGCTAATCTAGATGATACTTGGACATAATAGAACTGATTTGGTTTTATGTAGACTGAGTGCATATATGGAATGCTGTGAGTGTCCTGTTAACATGTCAACACAACGTGCCTAAAAACATATAACTGAGCAAGATTAGCATGGAAGTTAGTACCAAGAAAATTAATTAATTATGGGGAAATATATTTGTAGGTTTAACATGTTTTGTTACTTTTTATTCTCTTTGTTGTATTAAAATGTTGCATGTTAACACTGCTACAGCGTAATTTTTAGCGGTAGGTAGTTCTTGGTTGATAGTGTTTTGGTTGGTTGTTTTTTTTTGTTCAGTTTGTTTTTTTTTTTTTAATGTACTGTTTGCTCAGATTAGCTATAGAGGGTGCATTTTATGGTGCTCATGGTTTATGCTTCATACCTTTAGAAAAGAAGGATTTGCTCTAAGTGGGAAAAACTGAAGTTAAGTGGAAACTAACTAGCTCACACAGTAAGAAGTTAAATTCCTGGTTTTACCACTGGTTTCTGTTGTGAATGAAAACCTGATTAATGATTACATTTTGCTTAATCTATTAAAACGTGATTAAGCTGTATACTGTGTGAGAGCTTTCACTGGAATGACAGTATGTAATGCTGTCAAATACATCGCGACTGTGCTCGTATAGGTGCCATCTTTGTCATGCAGGGCAGTCTCTCAGTGTGCTAGCAGAAGTCAGTAAAACAGACTTGCTTAGTGGAGTTACTCTTTCCTGGGGTGGTAGTTTTGGGAAGGCTACCTGTTGAAATCCTGAGTAAGGATGCTCTAAAAGAATTCTAGCTTTTTGAATGTAATCTCATGTCAGCACCTTTTATCTATGTTGTCACCCTTGAAAGATATTAATCATAAACCTTTACAGAAAGAGATAAAAAAATAAGTAATTTATTTTCTTTTGAAACAGGTAATCCATGTTATTTTTACAGTGCTTCATTTCTTGACTGGGAATGATCGATATTTGGCACCAAGTTTTCTTACTTTTTCAACACAACAAACTTCTATGAAGTTGTCATGGGTTTTTAAAAACATACATGAGGTAAGCTGGAAAGGGAAAAATAATTGCTTTCTAGTCATGAGAATGGCTAGTGACTTGGGTTGGTTGTAACCTCTTTAGTTTTGTAACACCTCTATACCTGGAAAGGTGGGGGAGCAGCTCCTTGTAGAGATCATCTGTAAGCACATGGAAGAAAAGAAGTTTATTAAGAGTAGCCAGCATGGATTTACTAAAGGGAAGTCATGTTTGACTAACCTGAGAGCCTTCTGTGATGGTGTGCCTGA